>CABFOP010022010.1:2434-13738 GCA_900683385.1 Anoplogaster cornuta
TAAATATAAATGGAAAAATAAAAATTAATACTAGTCCACAAATACATAGAGGTAGGAAATAAATGAAAAAACAAACAAAACAGAAACACCAATAAATATTTCCATTAATTTGTTTATGTTCTGTTAAACCATTATAGAAATAAATGTAATGGGCATTTAAAAAAACAGATACATATTTGTAAGTAACTTTTGTTTTCAAAAAAAGTCACAAACTTTCAAACATAAATATATATTATATATTTTTTAGCAGTTACTTAGTTTCAGAGCCTAAACAGACATTTAAATTGTTGAATCTGCATTTGTGAGCTAGGCGTGTGGATCGGCTTGCATTGCTATTATTATTTTGGACACACTTGACTTAAAATGGGTAAAGTGGAAGCCTTCCTAGTGGCGGTGTTGCTTAGGGCTATATGAAAATATATTTAACAGTCAGAAAGGGGGAAAAGCTAAAGATACAAATCACGTAAGTGCACATGTGGATTCTAATACTGCTATTCATATGATTCAAAGGCTTGCCTTATGCCATTTATTTATTTATTCCTTTTTAGAGCAGTGCAGAATGACAGGAGTCATGGGAGGAAAGGCTTCCAGCAAAAATTGTGAGTTGGGTTAAAATTCAGTACAGGGCAAGAGTCTCAGCCTGATAAGCCACCAGGAGACCCAACAAATACCGATACCTATACATACTTAATAGCAAAGGCATGTATCATGCTTTCATGCAGTGGTGTAGTCTAGTTTATTGTAGTGGGTATACTGTGATGATTCCCTCCCAGCCTCCTCGTACACACCTGTCCTGGAGCGACACCCCATAAGCGCCACCACACTCACTAACGCATACAGTACATGCATCCATAACTGAGAGCATTCTGAAAGACTGGGCATGTTATCAACAATTTATTATAAGCAACACAAGACTTTAGCCAATGACATTTGGCTGGGCAAATAAGAGACATTTGTATTTGAATTTTATAAGGCATTGAATACGTAACATTGAAATTTAAACACCACCAAATTCATAGCATTGAAATATTTTGCTTCGAAAACCATGTATCTGAATTCATTGGTTTTGAATTTACCTCTTTGAAATTCAAATATCCAAAAATCCAAGTTGAAAAAAATTCAGATAGCAACATCCAGGATACCAAGGATAGGACAGGCAATCAAGCCTTGATTCAATCCAACCAACTTCTGGCCTATCAGAGCACGGTCTGTCAGTCATGTGATCCAATGTATGTGTGTCGCTGTCGCGTATGTTTATTTGTTTGTTTGGTTTCAAGACGCTGGAATACACAGTTAAGCCTTGTGGTGTCGTGGGCCTAACTTAAGGAATCATCGGTGAAGGAGCCAACTTGATAACCCCAATGACATGCGGCATACCGCAGTTGGCTAGGGTAGGTAATGATGTCAGTGACCCAGACATCGTCACTGAAATTTGCAGCCTGTTCTGCGCGGTTTTAGAGAAGTAAAAACTCCCGAATAGATGTGTGTAACTCCAACACGCGTGACAACACTGTTCCGCGTGAAAGCCATTGAACCTCAGAAGAAATTAGAGCAGTGTGTTCTTCTCACGCAGCACCACAGAGTAGAAAAGAGACACATTTGCAAAGCACTCTTCTTGACAAAATTGACAGCTTTCATCACCGAGTCCATAATGTCTGACAGTTCAGCACTCATTTCTTTGGCAACGAGTGACTCCCTGTGTAGCATGCAGTGCCTCCACATCACTTGTGGAGCCACATCCTTTACAAGCGCTATTAATCTACTTTTAGTAGACTAATAGCTACCAGCCATGGCTCTTGCACCATCAGTGCACAGTGCAACACATTTTCTCTGGAAAAAACCCATCAATCACATCAATCAAATTTCAGAGTTAGTGCATTCAGGAAGCTGCTTACAAAACAAAAATTCCTCCTGCATTTCGTTTTGATCGACAAACTGTACAAACGCCAGAAGCTGAGCGTCCTTTGACATGTACGTAGATTCATCCAATTGTAATGCAAAAGCCTCTGCCAACTTCAGCTTCTCTATCACACCAGATGCCATTTCATCAATAAGGTGAGCAATGGTTGTGTCCGTCAACGGAGTAGTGTTCAGTTTATTAACTTACTCGTCATTCCCAAACATTGTTTTACACATATCACCTGCTGCAGGCAATATTAAATCCTCTGCAATTGTGTATATCTTTTTCTTCTGAGGAATCCGAAGAGTAACTTGAAAAGAGGCTTTCAAAGCTAGCTCACCAACTTTAGCTGATGTCTGTTGGCCTTTGAGAGATTTGAGACGAGCTTGGAAGTATTCTTTTAAGTGGCTAAGGGTTATCTCCAAGTGACGCTGCAGCTTTGATGGCTTCACTTCAGAGCTTCGTTTGACAGCACCACAGAGCAGATGACACACTGGCAATTCAACACCCTCAGTCTCCTTGAAGGTAAATCCAAACTTGAGATAATTCTCTGAATATTTTTGGGTCTTCTCTCATTTGCGCTTACCCGTAGTTGCTAAGTCAGCAGCAGTTGTAGCATGGCTAATGTTAGCCTCACCCTCTGCACTTTTGCTGGTGGTTTCTGAGGTGGAGGGTATGTTAGAGTCCCTTGCTAGATAAGTTACAAAACGATCCATTGTCCATTGTCCAGGGAAAGGACACCAACCCCCATCTGGAATTCAGGATTAATTCAGAAAAATCATATCACATGATTGCATTATTGCATGGACGATTCATGTGTAACCTATCACTCACTCACTCACTCACTCACTCACTCACTCACTCACTCACTCACTCACTCACTCACTCACTCACTCACTCACTCACTCACACACTCACTCACTCACTCACTCACTCACTCACTCACTCACTCACTCACCACACACATTGGTCTTGCCCAGTACTTGCTCTATAGCTCTATACCACTATAGCATTTGAGGGAAACTTTCCTTGTTCAGCAACTTGCATGTTATAATTTTAGCAACTGGAGTTCAACTTGAGTTAGAGTGTCACCACTAGTCTCCAATACATGCTTGGTTGTACTTTTTTCCCCTGTGTGACACACTGCTGTCCATCCTAGTGTGTTCATGAAATTGCATTTTACAGTATTTGCAAATTTGTGCCCCGTACTCTTCCTACTGTTGCACTTGAAAATGTAAATACATTTGTACCTAGAGCAGGGTGATGTGTCATAACATAGATGGGGCCAGTGCATCATCGGAGAAGACAGCTTGGGGAGGTTTTGCATCTCTGGTTTATACAGAAGAGAAAAATAGTATAAATAAATAATTCTTCATCCAACCATGTACCAAATTCAAAATCAATGCATGTAAAGCTAACTGTAGGCAAACAGACACAACAGCTAGAGGACTCAGAATTTCAACAGCCAATATTATTTGGCAGCAAAAGTAGCATTTAGGACAGAAAACACAGGTTGGTGATCTGCCAATGTCATTATCAAAATTGATAGACATACCAACTGGAGCTGGCGTTTTATTATGCTGCTGACTGAGGAGACAAGTACGGAAAAGTTTCAAAGTTCCATGTAGTTTTTTTTCCTACTGTGCATATCGCAATATAAGTAATTAGTAATTTACTATGATAATTTTTCTACATTTTCTAAGTTCTACTGACATCTTTTTTTCCATCCGTTCTTATCTCCAGTGGCGTCTCATGGGGCTGTCAGTTGTAAGAGTAGCCTTGAATATTTTTTTGATCAGGAAATTTATGTCAAGTTTTACATAGTTCAAAATATCTGACGCCTGTCTGCAGAGATCTGCCCTGCTCAAGAGTGTGGGAAAAGTTTGATTTGACGGTCAGAGTGGGCCAGTTGTTTCATGTGAGCCAGCTAATCCAGTTTTGGGTGTGTCAAGGTACACACGCAATTACTATTTTCCTGATATGGTCCGCCCATGTTACCCGTGAATCAAAAAGAACACCCAAAAATGTGAATGTTCCAACCCTTTCTAATTATTTCCCATACATCCTTAACTTCAGCCCTTCCTCAATTATTTTCCTGGTGAAAAAGACTTTCCACTGAGAACCTACACCCCCAATCTTAACTCCACTCCACCACCTCATCGATCCATCCTTAAGAAGATGTCATTGATCATAATGATGAACAGTAGTGGGCTTATCACACTGCCTTGAGGTGTGCCATTTCCAAATGTGTACTTAAGAGTATTTGACAAATCTGACCCAATCCGTACTTGATTTTTCTTCCCAACAGAAAATCCTTGATCCAGTTAAAAACTCTCCCACCAACACCCATCTTGTGCAACACTCCTTCATTCCACATCATGTCATAAGCTTTTTCTATGTCCAAAAACACTGCAATTACTAACTCTTTGTTTGCCTGGGCCTTTCTTATTTCAGTCTCTAGGCTTATCACTGAGTCCATGGTATTCCTTCCTTTCCTAAAACCACTCTAATAACTTGCCAGCATTCCTCTCTTCTCAAGCTCATATGGCAACCTTTCTGTTATCATTCTTTCCATTATCTTGCATATATTTGATGTTAGTGCTATTGGTCTATAACGAGTGGGATTAGACGGATCCTTGCCAGGATTTCTTATCGGAATCACTACTGCTTCTTTCCATGCACTTCGTAATCTTCCCTCCTCCCACACTCTATTATAAAGGTGCAACAACTGCAAGAATGCTCCTTCCGCTAGATGCTTACCACTCTGGTCAGGCTTCATAACATACCTCTATACAGTATATTTTACTTTAAAACATTTTCTTTTCTTTTATTGAAGATAGCTGGAAAGTTGAAAGCAATAAGGCATAGGGGATCAGAACTTATCCTAGGCCAGGAAGGGGTACATATTGCTCCTCGGATGGGGCTGTTAGGCACCACCTCTGGGCATGTGTCTGTTTGTTCACAAGTATAATTACTCTCTGTACAACCAGGACTGAACAAGAGCAATGAGAGAGACAAGATATGAGGAAAGAACAGTGAGGACAGGAGAAGAGAGACAGCAAAAGGAGATGAGCCCCAGCAGGAGATAAGGAGGTGGGGACAGTTGAGTGATGAGCACATTTTGTATATCATATATGTAGCCTTTTAAAGTTTTATTAGTTTATTTTGTACAAGCTAAACAAAAAAAAAAGAGAGAGAGACGAGGATAGAGGCAGTGAGATTATGGGATGAGTGAAATAAGAGGAGGCAAGAGAAGAATTTAGAAGAGAGGAGAGAGACAGCAACAGATAAGACAGACAGCACACTATAATATATCACTGTACAGACTGCAGTTCAGAGTGTTTACTGTGCTGCTTCATTTAGACCTACTGTATGTATGTTCATGTCCAAGTGCACCAAATTGATGCATTTTGCTGTTGAAATTTTAAAGACTTCCTCTCGGGGGCGGATGCCCTCCAATCCCCCTACTATGGTTCTCTGACTGCCTCTGGACTGAGCCCTGGATATTCAGAAATCCTAGCAAAGCCGCTGGTCTTCACTACTCCTTAATGGTCAAAATAGGACATTTGTATCAACAATAACATGCCAAGCCCAAGCATGCACTAGGCAATTGACCAGTAACCGAGGTGCAGTCTGAACAACTTACCTGTTGGTAACTCACAGTAGGAAAATAAATTACATTAGAGAAAAGATTTATTCTTGACTGTTAATCTTCTGGTACAGATGCAATGTTTCCCATACATACTGTAGGCTCATCTGTGTCGCACCACCACAAAATAAAATGTTGCTCACTGTATAGAAATTGCTATGAATTGATCTCTAATGCTTAAGAGGTGCGCATAATCTCACTCATCTATTGCTTATAAACACAATGCACCACACAGCATTCTTCCTCGACCGCTTATGAGCCAGACATCACAAGCTAGATGGATAAGGGCAGTCTGAAGCCAAAAAAAGCTGAGACAAAAACCTGACGTCGGCTCGACGACGGACGGACGGAAATCATACACCCTTGTGCATTGAGCGTTTTTAACAAAGTTTCATCAGCTAAATTAATTGAGAAAATGATAACTGATCCATTTATTTCAACTATGTAATCTGACTGTGGAGTGTGACTGGGCTGGTCTCTTTCAACCACAGCAAGACAGGCCCTCATCACCAGAAAGATCCTGTTATAAAGACACAGCTTTCTTATACAAGTTATTTGGTGCTGTAATCACACTTGGATCTTAACCCTGATATGGGACTACTGTGCATTGGACTGTTTACTATGTTACATTCTGATCAATCAGCCAGATATTGATAATCACATTTCTTGAGAGTTTTAGGATTGGTTTATTTTCATCCACCTGCTGTGACACTCAAATCTGATTCAGTGAAACAGATGTGGAGATGATTTTAACATTTACATGCAACTCTCTGAAATGTATTCAAAATGAATTAGCAATATTTGATACATCTTTGTCCAAAAGGCATATTCCCCATAGCAATTACTTGTGTGATTTAATATTGACGGCATGAAGCCAAGACAAAATCATATCACTGTTTTGTCCTTTCACATCTGCATAGTAGACCATGAACTTAAACCTATGGATCACACACCAGCTAGCTAGCTAAGCAACATCATGCACCTTCCTCCAGAACTATTTAACTTGTTCATATTAACTACAAATAATAAACAACCAGTGGTAAGAAAAGTGCTGACACCTATTTAACTGTATAGCTAAATATCCTAGGATTGTCAAACTCAATGCTAAAGCCATGGGGTGTCACATTGTGGTCTGTACTGTCTCTTTGTCTTCTTCTAGTTCTTCTGCTTCTTCTTCCTCTTCTTCTTTGGTGGTAGCAATCAATTCCAAAGCCCCTTTACCACTAAGATGGCCTACTGTACATCACTAGGAATCAAGTGTGTGAAAAATAATAATATAATTTTTGAATGTCTGTTTAGGCTCTGAAAGTAAGTTAGTGCTAAAAATATGAAAATATGTGTTTGAAAGTTTTGTAAACTTTGTGAAAACCTCTTGAACAAAGCTATTCATACTGTAAATATCTATTTAAAAAAAAAAGTGATTTACAAGACACTTCTTCTTCTTCTTCTTCTTCTTCTTCTTCTTCTTCTTCTTCTTCTTCTTCTTCAGTGTTACAGCTTTCAAAACCAGCAAACTACAGTACAAGAAAAGTGGTAGAGTGAGCAGGATGTTGTTTGTGCGAAGCCCAGAGCGGTGGCGCAAATTCAATTGATGTGAAATTCTGTTTGAGGCCTAAAAACAATGAGATGGGCATTATTAAGTGAAAATGGGGGAACTGTGAGAGTGGGAAAGCTCTGCCAATTGCATTAGGACTGGATCTGGGAGTGTTGGTGCAATAACGGCGGGGAAGGCTGGGTCAGATTACAAGAGAATGATAAAGGGTTTAGTGGACAGGGAAGGCCCAGAGAGAGAACAAGCCAGACTGATTGCGAGTTAGAAAAGCAGTATGTGTTACACATGTGTGAGACAAAGTGAGTGCAGCATTACAGTACACCGAGATGGAAAGGTACTCTGCTCTGGCTCAAAAACAGGTATGTCAGAGAGAAGGAAAGTGTGGTACATGGAACAGAATCCACAGTAAATTACACGTCAAGCACAGAGAAAGTTAGTGGCAACTGCTTAGGAGACTGCAGTCTGAATAAGGTGTACTGTACAAGACCTTGAGAGGACAAAATGGCTTCCACAAGAAGGTGAATCAGCCTCACCTATGCGTCCCTCTAGGATGACTCTGACTTCTTAATAGCTTCCTGATGTCTGGCCTTGCTGCCTGCCTGTCTGCTCTCTGACTCTCCCCGACAGTGGAAGTGTCTGAGAGCCACTCACTCAGTGTCCTTGCGTCTGCCAGGGCGCGACACACACTCATCGATACGTGAAAGATACACTCTCGCTAACAGTGGGGGCTAAAATTGAACTGATTTAATCAAGGCACTCGATACTCACCTCACCTTCTGCCAAATGACAATGTGATTGAGGACATTAAATAGCAATAACAGAGTGCCACCATGTGAAGATGAACTCCCAGCCTGTTTTCAAATGGCCATCCTCATCTCTTAGAGAGTCGTAGAGATGGAAGAACAATGCTTTGCCTTTGTTTTTGTTCTAGAGAAAGTCAAATATTTGTGCCCACGATGTGGAAAATAATCATCTATTTTTTTTTCTTGCTATGTGATTCCTTTGAAGATCCTGTCCTCGCAGCTGTTATGGAAGTTGCTTGTTTCTCCAGACATAAGAAATTCAAATGTCCTTCAGGAAAACAGTTTTATAATTAGACTGTCATTGCAGTAATGCAATGTCTAATGAATGTTTTACCATTACAGTGTATATAGAAAGAAATGTTTTGAGCTCAGGGGTAGTTTACACTTTCAAAACAAGAACAAGCTGAAACATAGCCTCTCGTTCCACCCTTTACCTGCATCGACTGCTAAACTTATTCCCTTCTCTCAACATCATTGATTCCCCCCCATCCCTCCCTTTTCACAACAACTTCGCCCCACTGAGGATGTTGTTTTCTGGGAGATGGCTATTATAGGTGGTTTGCCGCTGACCCGCGGGGTGGTGCGGCCCCTCGTAGTCCCAGCTCTTAGCCAAAGTGATTCCGACAGACACATTAAAATGCAAATTCTTGCCTGTGCACTCGTTACCGTTTTGTCACTTCGCCTCTCCTTGCGTGGCATGTTGAGGGGGAAGGAATTAGACAGCTGGCCCCTGGGTTGAATATTCAAATGGCCACCTGATTCCTCGACTGAGCAGCACCGGCCACGTTTCCAGTTACATAGAACCTCTCTCCCCATTTACTGCCCATCATCACCGACTGTGCGAACCAAAACTACCCACCAGATAAGTCAACTGTGAACTATCCACTTCCATCAGCCACATTGGACTTCTAGTGCAGGACACATCATAAGAGGGCACAAATCATCCCCAGAAAACTGCTGTAGAAAAAAAGCAGCTCATTGCCTCTACTGTATCTTTGTGCTTGATGGTAGAGGTCGATGTCACTGTTGCCATGGGCTGCACTGGCCAATTAGCTATAATTAGTATATTGTTACGGTTAGGTTGTCTTCTGGACCCAGAACGCAAAACAGACAATGGTTGTAGGGAAAAGTGGGTTTAATGTTAGATAAGGGGGAGGAGGTGAGAGGCTGGTTAAGGCAGAGGCAGGCAGGCTGAAGTGGCGTGGGTGGAGCGAGGAGACACGCTGGGAAGAGGACTCAGAGATAACATGGGTAAGTAGAGCGGCCGAGAGAGCGACCGCCACGGGAGTGGGCGGAACAATCTGGCAGAGAGAAGGTGAAGAGCCGCTGGGTTTATATGCCGCTGGGTTGATGGGTTGATTGGAGACAGGTGTGGAGGAGAGGCGGGAGCCCGGAGAGGGAGAGCCACACACACACACACACACACACACACTCACACACAGACTGACAAGGAGAGACAAACAGGGAAGGTGGATTATACACAAGGGATGCAGGAAACACAGAGACACGTGACATGATATGGACACAATAGTATAATATAGGTAATCAAGCCTATAATTAAGTGAAGCTCAACCCTGTGGCCTCTTTACTCCATGGGAGAAGGATGTCTAGCGGTTAAGTATGAAAGCACAAGAATACACACATATTGCAGGCTGTGGTGTAGGTCAATAAGGTCCAGTTAAAATGAACAAAAACATCATGAGATGCAGGACAACCCAGACAATAACGTGAAAAAACAACTTCCAACATGGCCACTTGTGTCTGGAAAGGACATCAAATGATAAACAGAATTCATATAAAGAATAGTCATAAGACAGGTTGATCATGAAGTTCAGTTATCTTTATCAATGCTACAGTAGTTAACCATGAACAAACACTTCTGCCACCAAAGTGAGAGCACACTGGTATGAGCCAGTACAGTAGGGAAGGTGATGACACACTCATCGCTTTGGTGTTGAGAAATGTGCAAAAATAATATTTCCGCAGCAAAGGTGTCTCCATTATGCCCGTCTCTTCCGATGACTGCCCTCTTTCTCCCGTGTGCCCGGGCCGAATGGCTAATTGCCCGGATGAGGAGTGTGGGGAGCAGTCGACCGCGGCGGTAACCTGTCGGCTGGAGTGCCTCCAAATGACAAACGCCCCACGGGGCTGTGCTGCCCGGGCTGAGCCTGTGTTTTCACTCCGCCGGCCTCGCGCCGCGCCTCGGCATGGCAGCGTCAACCCGGGGAGCGACTGTTGTCTTTGCTAATTTACCCGAAATAGCTGCCCGCCTTGAGGCTCTTCCACACGGCGCCGCTGCTATAGTGAGGAGCATCTGTTTTAAACTGCAGCTATCGGAGTCACACCGTGCGGTGGCTCTGGGCGGCAGCGCGGCTCCCAGCTAATAACGCTGTACGTCTGGCTGTTTCTGACACTCAACATATCCTCAACAGGGTATCTCCCAGAGTCGTGGGGTTTTTACATACTGCTGCGCCGTAAAGAAAGTCTAGACTATCACCCTCTGCTGTGGCCAGGGTATTTTTTTTGTCATCCATAAATAATAATGTGTGTCTGAGTGTATCTGTCAAGTAGAGCAGAACTGTGCCGAGGTTGAGGAGTGCAAATGACACAAAGGACAGTAAATCCAAACCTCAGGAGTGGTTGTTTTGGTTGATCAATAGGTAATCAATACCCTTCCTCAGTTTGCATGGTGTTTTGTTGTTAGCCAGTCGGATTGTGGTTCAAATACAGTCAATAGTGCCTATAGAATAAAATGGTACTTTCTCCTTTCAACAGCTGTCCTGATTTCTTTACTTCTAAGGCAGGAGTAGGGAGTATTCTGTATATAAGTTTTACGTTTATTGTGAGTCCTGTACATTTTTTTCTTATCTAAAATAACCTGCTCAAGTTCAAGTTCAAGTACTTTATTTGTCACATGTCACATACAGTCAAGTACAAGTGCTGGATACAAATGACAATTTACTGAAATGTGAAGAAAGGAATTTTGGAGAGGGTGTTGCACTGAAGAGCCCAAAGACAAACCAAGGTGGTAGGTATTAAATCTAACTCTTCAAGGTCCTGTGATGTTGCCAAAGTGCTGCTTTATTGTTTTGTAATATACCCTCATAATATAATGCGAGGAAGCTCTCAGATGAACTGTAACAGCATTGAAACAAAATTACCCCACCGTTATGTGAACCGAAGATCAGATTAAAATGAAGCCATGGATCATTTTGGCTTGGGGTGGGATGAGAGTCAACACCAGCACAGCAGAGAGAGAGGGGGGGGGAGAGAGAGAGAGAGAGAGAGAGAGAGAGGGAGCGGGGGAACGGCGGTGCGGCGGCGGCCGTCACTGATTGGGTCGTTTGTCCACTATATTCTCTCTTATCTCATATAGACATATGCGATTTGAGATCGCAAG
>CABFOP010022332.1:3948-15270 GCA_900683385.1 Anoplogaster cornuta
GTCATTCTTTGGCGCTGAAAACCGAGGAAAGGATTCAGGAAATTAACGAGCCTTAACGAGGAAGCCGCGTTTTTGCCGCAGTTCGCTGCGTTGCGGAGTTTTGTACTGAAACACCGTAACCGAACTATATTGGACAAGTGGACTTCTGGACACCACATTTACCACACCGGTCCACATTTCGGCACCGTGTGGCGCAACTCTTCTGTCGCAGTTAATAAGGTAAACAAAGAACTTTCAGAATTGCTCGTATTACCTTTAATCATGGAAACCTAATATTGTATATTCTGCTAATAAAAAGTGAAGTAGCTGGACAGGAATGGTTCGGTAGCTCCTCCTACTCTAGATGGCAGGTGACTCAGTGGGTCTCCTTCAGTATGTTAGTAGTGTAAAGCTAGCTGGGTCTCAGGTGTCCTGGATGAGTCCTGGAGGTTTTAAATTTAGACCATAGGTGTGTGTTGACACTGCTCCGGGGGTGTAGGCTAACAGGTCCTGGACTGAAACACGTAACACACCACTCGGGAGGGGGGGATTTGTGTTGTGTTAACTATGGTAATACGGTATTGATGAGGCTAGGTGTGACATGTGGCACAGTGGTGGATGGTTTCACAGTTGGAGAGACACATGCACTCCTTGAAAAAGACGCGAGGGTTGACTTGGCTGACCCTGATCTCAAGTGCAAACGTGTAGCGTCCACCACCTGCCACTCACCATTCAGTCAGTAAACACTAATGTCAATCCAGAGAGTACACAACCAATTTACCTCCACCACCCCTCCAGCCACATTCAAGTCATTCGATATCATCTGGACCTAATACTGACCCCATTGCTTTAAGATTCCTGTGATGTGAGGGGTGTAAGAGGAGCTGACCAGGGTGTCTCAGTGGTACGAGTTCACCCGGCTCATACCGCCGTGGTCCACTACTACGCAGGAGCACGGCTCTGCTACACTAGGGTTTAATAACTGCTGTATTGTCTTGTTAGTGTATTTTAAATTGGTCTTGGAAATTGTACTGTAAGTGATTAGAGACTAAGGGACTGGAATGGATGCAGCTGAATATTTCAGCCAAGCATTATTGACCGGATTTGTTTATTAGGATGAAATGGGAATAAACACAACATTTATAGCATAATTCAAATTAATTATGGATTTGGATTTGAGCTACATACCTTGGGAACCGTATCATACTCTTAGCTTCTCCTTCTGCTGCATGTGTACGGTAGTCAACAATGGAGGACTAGAGAACTTATTTAATCTGATGCTTTCATAACAAGTACAATGCTGTATGCAGTAAGTAATGACTTGTGGTGTATTGTTTTGGAAAGATAACAACCCCGTGACATTGTGGTACAAATGTAAGTCCTGCTGTGTATTCAGAGTGTGTATTGTTATAGTGACGGTCACTGTGCACACACATACACACACACACACAAAAACACATACAAATACTCAGTCATGTCTGAGGGAAACCATATATGGTGCTGTGACTGTCTGCTGTGTGTCGACCTCTTTCTTCTCTGGAAAAATCAACACTAATGATACGGACCTGATTTGCTGATGAATGATCTCATTCAACTGACCTGACACTTATCCGGGTTCACCATCTCTAAACATTTTGATTTTTCTTTTAAAAATAGTTTGCAATGCATTAGACAGCCTAACTTGTTAAATTGTGGCTCTAGGTTCTTCTAATTTCAGTGATTTATGGGCCGTTCAAGCCGTCCTAGGCCCTGTTTAAGCAGCACTGAGACGAGTTAACTACTAGGCTATCAAACCTAATGAGTTCCTCTAATGCGAGCAAATCTTTTGCAGAAAGCCCATTGCTCTTCCCTCCAAAAGCAGGTTGCAATTACTCCAATCATTCTGCCACTAACGAGAGGGCTGAGCGCTATAAAATCTCAATTCCTGGCTTGTGTGTGTGTTTTTATTCAGGAGAGTCTGGAGTACATCTTCTTGATCGTCTTCACCTTAGAGTGCTTTCTGAAGATAGTGGCGTATGGTTTCGTATTCCACGAAGGCGCCTATTTACGGAACTGTTGGAACATACTGGACTTTGTCATCGTCTTCATGGGGTAAGATGAGCTCTGGGCTACAGGTGGAGATCTCTACGACCCACGGCCTTTGGACACTGCCTCCCATGACCAGATCTGTAATTGTATAGGTAGCCAGCTTGGACACGTCAACAACAAAATGAAAATGTAATTGCTTGTTAAAAGTGTATTGATTTTCAGATTTATGAGTTGATGACCTGCATTGAAAAAAGCAATACATTTCACAACATCAAGGCAAAACTAAAAAAAAAAAAAAGGCATCCGCTTTATAGACACAAAACAAAATGACATGTTACATTCTATAGGTCATGATGTCATGATGTCAGTGTTTAGTTTATAATACATTTGCCTTTAAACAGAAATATATAAGTGTACAGTTTAATATAGTGAAATTTACAGTGTTGTAGAGGCACTGACAATGACTGTATGATCTTTGCCCACAGCCTCTTCACCTTTGCCATCGATACCATCAATAAGATAGCGGGTGTGCCACTGGAGAAGGGTGGGGGGTTTGACATGAAAGCCCTGAGAGCCTTCAGAGTGCTGCGGCCCCTACGCCTGGTCTCTGGAGTCCCCAGTAAGACAAGACAAACATAAGCCCAACCCTGTTTGATAGGTTTTCTATATGAAGACGTTTTGCACCAGCACGATCATTTGCTTTTGCTCTTCCCCTCCAGGTCTGCAGGTGGTGATGAACTCCATCCTCAAAGCCATGCTGCCTCTGCTGCACATTGCCCTGCTGGTCTTCTTACTTGTCACCATCTATGCCATCGTGGGCCTGGAGCTCTTCAAGTGCAAGATGCATAAGACCTGCTACTACACTGGAACAAGTATGTAACATTGTCACCATTCATAGTCATTCTTATCATATTGTCGCTTTCAATAACTTGAAGTTTACGTGAAATTCATGTTACCCTCCTCTCTCTGCTCAGACATCTATGCCACAGCAGAGGGTGAGCTGCCTGCCCCCTGTGCCCAGGCTGGTAATGGGCGCCGCTGCGCCATCAACGGCTCTGAGTGTCGGCCAGGATGGGAAGGGCCCAACAATGGCATCACCCACTTTGATAACTTTGGCTTTGCCATGCTTACTGTCTACCAGTCTATCACCATGGAGGGGTGGACTGAAGTGCTCTACTGGGTCAGTCAGGGCTTAAACATTATTTCAGCTGTGTTTCCAGATTCAATGTTAGGACAAGTAGCTTTTTTGGTATTGATTGATTGGTTTTGGTGTTGATTGTGAGAACCTAGGATCATAGCTTGAAGCTGATAGTGACCCATTGTCTTTCAGATCAATGATGCCATAGGGAACGAATGGCCCTGGCTCTACTTCGTTACCCTCATTCTTGTGGGCTCCTTCTTTGTGCTCAATTTGGTTCTGGGCGTGCTCAGTGGGTAGGACAACTCTTTAGCTACCCAAACCTCTCTCCTGTCACTTCTACTCTCTGTATCTTACATATTTTTTTCATGAGAAAACAGATAAGTATATGTGCTATACTTTCCTCTGGCTCAACCACGCAGAGAGTTTACCAAAGAGCGAGAGAAGGCCAAGTCACGTGGAGAGTTCCAGAAGTTGCGAGAGCGTCAGCAGCTGGATGAGGACCTCCATGGCTACATGGAGTGGATCACTCATGCTGAGGTCCTGGACGTTGACCAAGAGGGCAAAGGTAAACCACCTTAACACCCATCGCATGTAGAGATACTGTTGACAAAAAGTCTACAATTTCACAGGTATTTGGGAATTTCAATTTCTCTCTTTTCTCTTTTGTCAGGCCTCCTGCCTTTGACCAGTGATTCTGACACAGACAGCCTGTATGGCCTGGAAGGCAAGAGTCGAATTGTTTACTACTAGTGAGTCTGCTGCTTTAGGCATGCACTTAGTATTCAACATCATTGTATAAATGCAGACATCCAATATCCACCATAACGTTTTGTGTTTAGTCGCCTAGCTCGTCGCTGGAACCGTTTCTTCAGGATGAAGTGCCTGGTGTATGTGAAGACGAAGGCCTTCTACTGGGCAGTGATGTTCCTCGTCTTCCTCAACACCCTGGCCATAGCTACAGAGCACCACCACCAGTCTGACTCACTCACCACCCTACAAGGTTGGTCAGACATGTTTCTCACTCCACACTGTACATCTAAACTACATCTCTGTGAATGATTTGTGATGTGATCTTGTCCCTCCCTGCCCCTCGTGATTCATGTCTCTCTCCTTTCTCTTCTCGACAGACGTTGCCAGTAGGGTGCTGCTGACGCTGTTTGTGGTGGAGATGTTTGTGAAGATGTATGCTCTGGGCCCCAGAAGCTATTTCATGTCCCTGTTTAACCGCTTCGACTTCTTTGTGGTGCTGTGTGGCATCGTGGAGATGATCCTGTTGTCCATGGAAGCCATGACTCCCCTGGGCTTCTCTGTACTCAGGTGTATCAGGTTGCTGAGGTTCCTTAAGATCACAAAGTAAGCCCCCGTCCAGTTGTTTCTATAGTTTTTATATCTGCTGCGCGGAAATTGACAATTGTTGTGCAAGTTGAGCAACAAAATAATTGATGTATGTAACAAGAATTACTCTCTCCCCTCTCCCCCGGCCTCCCAGGTACTGGACCTCTCTGAGTAATCTGGTGGCCTCTCTCCTCAACTCTGTCCGCTCCATCGCCTCCCTGCTCCTCCTTCTCTTCCTCTTCATCGTCATCTTCTCCCTCCTGGGGATGCAGGTGTTCGGGGGGAAATACAACTTCCCCGACCACAGACCCAGGCGCAGCAATTTTGACAACTTCCCTCAGGCCCTCATCAGTGTGTTCCAGGTATCTAGACACTCTTATTTCATAGATGCTCTCTTTGAATTAGATTCCTTTCAATTGGAACTCTAACCAGAACTGCTTGAAACCTTGCTTAGCTTATTTTGTGATGTACTGTAGAAATCTAGCTAGTTTAACGCTTTATCAGTGATTCATTGTCTCACTCTTGTCTGCCTCTCAGGTCCTAACAGGAGAGGACTGGAACACCATCATGTACAATGGCATTTTGGCCTATGGAGGCCCTGCCCTCCCTGGCATCCTGGTCAGCATCTACTTTGTCATCCTCTTTGTGTGTGGAAACTGTATCCTTTACATGTACTCACAATAAGTCCAATAGGATTTAGAAATGGACTATATAGAACTCATGCTCATAAAAATAGCTCTAAAGTTCAACTTTAGGCCTGTAGGTCTATTTTTGGCCTTTTTTTTAGACACTTTACTTTGTATTGTATTTTGTATTTTTTTTTTATCCTGTATAGTTTGTATATTACTTATATTATATTACCTTTAGTCATCCTTATTCATCTTACTGTACATTGTGAATTGCTGCTGTGACACCTGAAGTTCCCCTAGGGATCAATAAAGTGCAATCTAATCTAATCTAATCTATCAGCACCGAGGTCTTTGTCCATTTTGTTGCTGTTTTCCTGAGCTCAACACAACCAGATATCCTTCTCAATGTGTTCTTGGCCATCGCTGTCGACAACCTAGCGGAGGCTGAGAGCCTGACTTCAGCTCAGAAGGAAAAGGCTGAGGAGAAGCTGAAGAGGAAACTACTAAGGTAAATGATTTTCTGGAGGACAATGTAAGTGTTTAACCTGATGAACTCCCAATTGAAGAGTCTGTCCTCCATAAGCTAAAATTTTATGCCCATTCCCTTTTTTTGTTTTTGCCTTACAGATCGAAGATGCCTGATAAGTCTGACGAGGAAAGGGAGAGGATAGCTAAGAAACTGGCTGACCAGAGGGCCAAGGTGGAGGGCATTCCCACCACAGCCAAGGTTAGTGTTGTTGATATCATTCCACATGATCATAAGTCAGTGTAATGCTCCACCCATTGCTTACACATCACTTTCTCGATGATCTTCAGCTCAAGGTCGATGAGTTTGAGTCCAACGTCAATGAAGTGAAAGATCCATTCCCACCTGCAGACTTTCCAGGTAATACGTCTGAAATAAAAGTCAAACTTGCGTCTCTAACTCCTCTGCCTCTCAACTTTTACATTTCTTCTTTGAATTTCTCAATGAGGCAGTTGTGACAGGAGTTTTGCTGGTTGCAGGTGTTCAATTCAATACACTGGCCAATGCCCCTCTCTTGGCTATGTTACAGTATAAGTATAGTAGCCAGTCATTATTATTATTATTAGACTTAGCTGATTCCCCAGAGCATTTATAGTCAGAGTCTAAAGTTAGTCCATTTTGACATACTCTAACCACTACCATATTAAGGCTACTGTATGAATCACCATTGGCATTCAGGTGATTTCCCTTTCACTGGAGGTACTGTTTTATATTTGGCTGCGTCTCTCTCTTTTTTACTTAGTGTCTTTGATCCCTCAACATGCTTACCACCAATACGTCAAAGTCATTTTGTCACAGTTATAGTTTTAATTGTCTGCACAATCTCCACTTCCCTCCGCACTGTAGGTGACGACGAGGAGGAAGAGCCAGAAATCCCCATTAGCCCTCGGCCTCGACCAATGGCTGACCTGCAGCTGAAGGAGGAAGCGGTTCCCTTGCCTGAAGCCAGCTCTTTCTTCATCTTTGGCCCTCAGAACAAGTAGGAGCCAGACAGTCCACCTGGACCATAATGACAATAATAATAATAGTTATATAGCACTTTTCCAAACAAAAGTTACAAAGTGCTGTTTAATAGCCAGATGAGTTAACGCACAAACAAAAACAATTTAAAAAGTACACCTAATCGATCTCAGAGTGTTTGTATTCAATACTGTCTTCTTATACTTGGATCAGATTCCGCAAGCTGTGCTACAAGATCGTCAACGCCTCGTCCTTCACCAACTTAATCCTCCTGTTCATCCTGCTCTCGTCCATCTCCCTGGCCGCCGAGGACCCCATTGACCCCAAGTCCTACAGGAACCAGGTGACCACCGGCGCTAAGACTACATGTACTTTAAACGTGACTGAAGGGGGAAATATGGTAGTAACTCTACCCTCTCTGTGCCTTTCTCCAGATCTTGGCCTATGCTGACATCGTCTTCACAACTGTGTTCACCATTGAGATTGTACTGAAGGTAAAGTCAGCGGCATTGAAGGCTGATACAGATACTGATATTTTTGTATTGAAGCTGCCGTGCAACACTTTCCTTTTGACTAAAATGAAGGCTTAAAGCGAGTCAGTTAGGTTTTCTCTGGATATAATAATAATAATCTGACTTACAGATGACAGTGTACGGAGCATTCATGCACGAGGGCTCCTTCTGTCGTAACTCCTTCAACATCCTGGATCTGATCGTGGTCACCGTCTCCTTGCTCTCTATGGGAATGGAGTGAGTTGAACTTTTTGAGATGGGTTTTTATTTTGACGCCGTTGTGTTTTACTTCCAAATTCCCCAGAGGTGCATTGAGTCTGTTCGTTGCGTGTTGTGCGCAGGTCCAGTGCCATCTCTGTCGTGAAGATCCTCAGGGTGTTGAGAGTGTTGAGGCCTCTAAGGGCTATCAACAGAGCCAAGGGATTAAAGGTAAAAAAAACACACCAACGTTTCTCTATTTTCACACATCTGCACTTTGAATCTCTCTTGATAGACACACCCTGAGTATCCAATGGTTCTAACTATTTATTACCTGCACATTGTTTATTTCTGTATTGACAGCATGTGGTCCAGTGCGTGTTTGTGGCCATCAAAACCATCGGCAACATTGTCTTGGTTACCATGATGCTGAATTTCATATTTGCCTGTATAGGAGTCCAACTCTTCAAGGTGGGTTTTTAAAAGCACAATGTGTTTTAAGATAAAGTCCGTGTTTCCAAATGAATCTAATTGCAGAGGCCTTGTTTAAGCATCGTTACTCCTTTCATTCCCAGGGTAAATTTTACAGTTGCACAGACCCGTCCAAAATGACAGAGGTGGACTGCCAGTAAGATAAACATCTTTTCACATTGCACTATGTCATCCATCACAACAAAGCCTGAATGCAAGTACCCATTTTAGATTGACCGACCCTTCTGTCTTCTCTCAGGGGGATCTTTGTGAAGCACATAGAGTATTCCCTCCAAGACACAGTGCTGGCCAAGAGAGAGTGGCTCAATGGTGACTTTAACTTTGACAACGTGCTCAACGGCATGCTGGCTCTCTTCACTGTTTCCACATTTGAGGGCTGGCCGCAGTGAGTACAGAAGACCTCTTGATTTGATCAAATGCGTCTTGGATTGGATTGTTTAAAAATCCAATCGATTTAATTGAGTTAGAAAACTCTATATATTTTATTACGTGGATATTGGGCTGCAAGTAATTTTATCGTGTGGTCCCAGCAATGGCAAAGGATTTAAACAATTTATCTTGTTTAAATCACTGAATTATACATTGAATCTATACGAATTAGCCTTTTTATGTCTCTGATCTTCCCAGGCTGTTGTACAGAGCCATAGATTCGGATAAAGAAGACATGGGCCCTGTCTTCAACAACCGTGTGGACATCTCCATCTTCTTCATCATCTACATCATCCTCATCGCCTTCTTCATGATGAACATCTTTGTGGGCTTCGTCATTGTCACTTTCCAGGAACAGGGAGAGCAGGAGTACAAGAACTGCGAGCTGGACAAGAACCAGGTACGCTCAACGAAGAACCCGACACCCTGAGAGGGGACACTTTGAACAGTCGCCAGAGTTTCGCAAAGAGATTCCCTTTGAAGCCCCAGAAGGATTTGGAATACATGGAAACAAGTGTCACATATTTGTCTGGTTATATCGTTTCTATATGATGCCATTGATATATCTTCATTTTCTTTTACCTTACCTTGTTTTTTGACTGCCTCCCCTCTGTCCTGTCTGCCCTCTCCAGCGTCAGTGTGTGCAGTATGCTCTGAAGGCTCGTCCTCTGAGGTGCTACATCCCTAAGAACCCCTACCAGTACAGGGTCTGGTACATAGTCACCTCCTGCTACTTTGAGTACCTCATGTTCTTCCTAATTATGCTCAACACCTTGTGTCTGGGGATGCAGGTACATAACATCAAGGGCATGCTGTAACTAAAAAGCACCGGGTGTGTCCTGGGGTTTGACCAATATGGGTTTTGAAGGCTGATGCTGATATTTTGTACCGGAGCTGCAAATAGCTTTTATTCTGTGCCAATGTTCAGTAGCTTTAAATGTTACTGTTTTCATGGCAAGGGTTCAGTGTTTCCCCAAGGAGTTCTTGTCAGGATGGAAAAGCCTTTGAAAAAGCATTTAGACCACGAGACAAGCTCTGATTGGCCGATATCAGATATTTCACAAAAAGCCTGATATATCAGCAAACTGATATATTGGTCTAACCCTAGTATTTCCACTAAGATGTCATAATGTATGATCATTAAAAACTGCATTCTATTATTGTTTATGAATGAATGAATGAAATGATCCCCTCTGAACAGCACTGTAACCAGTCAGACCACGTTACCAAGCTGTCAGACACTCTGAACCTGATCTTCACTGTGCTCTTCACTGTGGAGATGATTCTCAAACTCCTGGCCTTCAAAGCTAAGGTAAGGACCGTAGCACCTGTTGTTCGAACGGGATGCACCCAACCCGGCGTCCCGCTGTCTCAGAACTGTTTGACCTGTCTTCGCAGGGCTACTTTGGAGACCCGTGGAACGTGTTTGACTTCCTCATTGTCATCGGTAGTGTCGTTGACGTCATCCTGAGCGAGGTCGATGTGAGTACAGATGATAAAAAGCTCTTCTTTTTTTTTGGTCCATTCTAAACAATTCCACAGAGATCCGGTTTCAAAATGCGGGTATTTATAAAGTCCCTTGACAACCCCGGTCAATACTGTGACTGTACTTGAAATGACTGAATGTTCCATGTTTATTCAATGCTCTGACCCAGAGACAGCTGACTGGGGCTAGCAGAACTAGCTCACAGGACATGGTCAGTACCGTTGTTGGCCAACCCCCCCCCACACACCCCAATGCCTTGTGCAACCTCAAAACCATTGCCACCATGACTCAATGTTCCATCACCAAACCACCAAACTTGCCATTGTTCCCACAATTCTCCATTACAACATTGTTCAGTAATGTGATGTATGTATGTGTGTGTGTTGTCCGGGCACTTTAATAGAGCACAATATCGATCCCTTTATAAACGCGTGAGTGTTTCTATTTCCTCGAAACGTTTGGTACTGCCACACACGATCACTGTATTACCTGTCTGTCGGGAACTTCTCCACTGTTGCACTGCATTCTTCTCATCTTCCTCCTCCACAAACACACAAGCTCACATGGCAAACTCAGTTTTCTCCATCTCTCTCTCTCTCTCTCTCTCTCTCTCTCTCTCTCTCTCTCTCTCTCTCTGAGGGGTGTGATCTGGCTTTTGGATGAAAACAGAGAAAGATGACACTGGTGTGATAATGAGAACCTCACCCCGTGGCTCCTAAAGCAGAAAAAAAGTCCTGTCCTTCGCGAACTGGCGTGTCATCAGAAAACAGCCAGCAACGCTTAGGGTCTGCTCTCTCTATCACTCTGTAAATAAAGTATCTAATTAGCACTCAACTCTGCCAGGCTCTCTCCACCACCTGCAACTCTCATGTGCTGTTTTTTTTCTTTCCTCCCCTTTATTCTTTCAGTCACTTTAATTCACTTTAATTCAAGTCTCAAAGCGAGGGAACAAAGATGGCTCAGAGACAGAAGCACACAGAGAGAACAAACTAGGGAAAACTAGCCAAAAATACAGCTGCGAGCAACAATGCTCTGGGGTTCAAGCCTCGAGGATGTTGAATACTTCTTCAATACCTTTTTGGGAACGTTCAAAGATTAGCTTTTATCGCTCACCAAATGTTTCATGGTGGTGATGAACTCAGTGTCCTATGATCAGGCATGCCAAGCAACGATTCATGTCTGTTAGCTTTTTTTTCTTTCTTTTTTTTTCTTTTTTCTTTTTTAAAGATGGACATACTGCAACATGTAATTTTTGTTACCTCTCTTTTATTAATACATGTATTTCTTATTATTCTAATTATTGTCCATGACAATTACCTACATGTGCACCCATCTTCAAAACACCAAACTCCTAGTCGACATCTCTAGCACTGCACTAGTCTAGCACTGTACTAGACTATTCTTTTTCTCCTATCTGAACTTAGATCTCTGTTGCTTCTGGTGAGTCAAGGTTCGTCATTGGCAGAAAGTACCCGTGGTGTCCACCAGGGGTCTATTCTGGGTCCAATCATAAACTGTATATAATATGGACGTAACTACAGTGACGTCACCCATTGCGTTCTGCTCACCCGTTTTGAAGTCAGGAGAATAGCGATTTGGCAGTCGCA
>CABFOP010022663.1:5767-18942 GCA_900683385.1 Anoplogaster cornuta
GTGAAGACTGGGTGTTGCGAGTTTAAGGTGATAAGACCCAGTACTTCTTGGCCCTCCATGACAATGATCTCTCTCCTCCGCTCTTCGCTCTCCTGTGTGGGAAAAAAAAACAAAAAAATAAAAAAAACGCTGTTATGATTGGTCTCAAGGCAAGTGCCTGTGCAGTGTTGCACCTCTCTACAGCAACTGCTCATTCACCTTGCCTTCCCTCTGAGACCTGCACTAGTTTCCAGGCAAATGACACAATTTGATATGCCGTTGGGGTGATTCATGTGGATAATGTTTCCATGTGATCATCACTGCAGAAAAAGGACTATTTCTTGTTCTGATTTTTTTTTCCTCATTAAGTCTGACAATAACTAGAATATTGGGAGAGTTTATTGCAAGCAGGCTAAAACTCATTATTTCTGCTAGACATCCCAAGTACAAAAGAAATTATGTTACAGTATTTTGTCCAAGTCCCTACAGATATAATGATTTACAGAGCGAAATGGGGAGGAGACTTTATAGCTTGGATAGTTCATTTGTATGGACTTAAAGGATAAAAATGTGAGGGAAGCTTATTGTTAATACAGTAACAGTGTGAGCCTGGTATTGATTATGGAGGAGGAGGCATGTTTATGGTAAAATGCACTGCACCTCATGTGCAATGTATTTCTGTAAGAACATGATATGCATTCCTACTGCAGTTTGCAACATCTTCACCTATTTTGTGAAGAACACGGGATAGTTTTTCCATACAAAGTCAAGACGATGTAAGTGAGCACATCCATCTTACAGTTGATGACCTAAATGTAAAGTCAGTCAGAGGGCCTACACGTTGGCCATATGGTTATGAGGTTGGTCAAAACAATCACTGCTGGATCAAGTTACTTTACCTCAGATGCTTTTCAAAGAGGTTGCCATATCATCGAAGCCTTCATTCAGGGTAAAAACCCAGACAGTTTCAAAATCGTCAGACCGTGATATGGATCATGAGATTTCTCTTTTATTCAAGAGGACTTTGGATGCTTATTTACAGCATAACTGCAAACTGTACAGGGAGTCATCGGAATTTAGATTTCATCTTTGATTCAGTCTGTTTTAAAATTTCATTTAATTTCATTTAAAGTTAAGTTAAATTCATGTACAGGAGAATGATGCAACATGTAGATATATTTAATTTAATTCTTTACAGAAACCAAGAAATGTCCCTGAATATGAGAGCGCCAAAAAATAGAGAAAACATTAATCTTAAGTTATCCGCGGTGTACCTGATTTGCTTCTTATCAAATCCTTAATGAGCTTCAATTAAGATTTATTATGCAAATTAACCCTCAGCAGCTACTGACTGCAGGAGCAGGAGCTATGACAATATTGTGCTAATGGTGTGATCTGTAACAATTACAAAGGTAAACTGCCTTCACACTGCATGCTCCACGAGTCTCAAAGAGGTCAGTCTGCTAAATATGCATTCAGATGTTACGCAGATTTGAAAGATTCATTGTTAAGTCTGTTTTAAGTATGATTGCGCTGAGTTCCATTTTCAACAACAGCTCATGCGATTATAAAGAAAGCTGTAGCGCTGATTTGGAAGATCAGCACCGTTACCGTCTGTTTGGAGCGGCAATGTTTTAACTAATAATAACACAAATAATTGTCACTACTAACTAATATCTACCTTCACTATAAAGCTGATTAGTCGAAGCCAAAGCCAAATGATTAGCCACCTGTAAAAATTGAGGAAAGAAATATGATGCAACATCTTCACCTATCAACTTCACCACGGTTATTTTCCCTTTAGACCCAACAAGAACGGGAGCTCACAAGTCACTCGACTCAACTGAACCCAAGGGGGTTCAAAAAGGCCCCTATAGGGGATGCCCACTGAGAGTTGCAATGTACAGTAACTAATGAGCTAGCAAACAAACTTCAAAATGGAGGATCTGGGCTCTGTTCAGTGTTTTGATATCCACAACAGACCTCCACAGACATCCTCATCAAGAATCCAATGAGGTCAGTGAGGTTATGTCTAAAGGAAGTGCTTTTGGACACCCTACTCCAGCACTGTGCGGAGTTGTGAACCTTGCACCTTTTGTTACTTCATTTAGCATGAGGCTGATGGCTTCCCGACAGCTTTATAGGCTACGTGTTTTATGAGTCGTCATGCAGTGCAATTACATAGGACGTAATTTGATGAATCAAGTCAATGTTCTACCGGCTCAGTTGACCTTGCCGGCCTATGCTCTCCTTTCTCTCTACGTAGGTCAAATGGAGGCTTTCACACTTGGTACAGTTCAATCACACTCCAGTAGCACAATGCTTGGAGATGCACCTCTTGTTACTAACAAATTAAGAATGTACTGATTTATAATGAGTATTTTCACTTTGTTTTAAGCTTAAATGTATCTGGCAAATTAACCAGTCAAATGGTTTTGTTAATTCATCAACCAGTCAAAGCAAAAGGAAGTATTTCCAAATCCCCTCATATTACAATACAAGAGGATTCTCATATATGATGTTTTTCATCTTTGATCACGTACATCATTATGGTGTTCTAAAAATAAAATAAACACTTGAAAACTGGATGGTTTTCTATAGCTCCACAATTACCCCTCTAATTAACTCCCTCTAAACACCTTTAAATCCAATCCTTTTTTCAATAATCATTTCAAGGCTTTTCCTGGAAGAGCTAAAGCATCATTAACAAAAAAAAACACATAGAGGAACAATTGAAATACGTAGATTTTGAGTGGATATTTACTGTGATTGAAAGGCAATTGAATGGGACGCCAACCAGCGTAGCAATCTAGATAATTGTTCTGTTTAGTTAATGCGGTGTCTGTTGTTTGCTAACCAACTCTTCTCTTAATAAAGACACTGATTTGGGTGGTAAACTGCAGCCTTCTAATTATTTTACAGAGGCCGTAAGCAGAAGTCATCAGTTTGCATCATTTTGTGTGCCATAGTTTAAGCACCTCAGCCATTTGGTGTGTCGTCCAAAATCCTTATGGGAAATATGAATGGGATTTGTTGAACGGACCCATGAGATATACGTTTTCTTCCGGGGGTTGAAATACATCCACTATCATCACCTTTATCACATCACCTGGTGGTGGAAATGGTGGAAATGTGAACTTTACACCATTTGGTGTGTAGATTGCATTTCCACCATTTGGTGATATGAATGGGATTTGGAAGAAAATGCAAAAATAGAGTTTGTGCTACACACCAAATGGTGGAAATGCGAACTTTACAGCCTATGAGTTACATCAGACTTTGCCTCTTAGTAGAGCTTTTAAAAAGTATAGGGCTCATTTTAGTTCTGGTGATTTATTACACAGCAAATTATAGATTTAATGTAAAATTGAATTGAAAATGCCAATAATATATAGTTTGTTTTTCCCTATGGTGGGAGGGACCAGTGGTTCATGCACCGTACAAAACATATGAATGCTGACTCCATGGGTGGCAATTTAGCCATTTTCACTGTACTCAAGCCAAAAATAGGCTTTCATTTACCATGTAATTAATTATGCTTGTAATTAATAAGCATAAAAATACAGTTCACTGATATGAATCTGACTATACGCTAGTGGGTTTCCTTTTTTAGTGATTTATCTTTATTTGTTATATAACAGTCTCAAAAAACATTGGCAAAAATGAATGAAATGATGAAATGAATTCTCTATTTTGACAAATGACTTATAGTATGCATTTACAATATTAGCCTCTGCATAAGCACGTACTGAACAGCAGTTTTCTGTTCTGCTGAGAAATAAAAAGGATGAATGAATACTTCCTTGAGACAGATGACTGTAGGTTCAAGCCATTGTCCCAATATAGATAAAACATGAAAATAAATGTAACAATTGAAACATGAAAATAATAGAGAAAAACAACAGAGAAATTCATAAATGTTCAAAGACAGTGAATAAGCATGTTAATGTGTTGAACGTCTAAGCATACAGACATGTTTAAAAAGTGTCTCCTGTGTAGTTATGTTCTGAACCTCAACATACTCAGGTTTCTCTCATTGTAGCTACACTAAAAATGTGCAGCGCTTGCTTATGTTATAACTCATATAACACCACGATAGCTGTTCCTTATTGGTGTGCTCTTTATGCCTTGCCTGTTTGTGTGTACAGTATGTGCTGAGCTAGTCTATTGAAACAGCTTAATTGATACTCATTAAACAGCAGTGACAGCTCAGGTGTCTGTGATGAATGTAGAATAATTCTGTTGTACTTACAACTTGATTAAGGAGAACCACATAACATGTCAATGTTGTAGCCTATGGCGTGGTGTGCATGTACTTACTAGCTATTTAAAATGATCACTCTTACCTACATGTTACTCCTCAATATGTTCTTTGTTGCGATTTTGTGTGGCCTTGTTATCTGAAATAAACAACTCCTCAAAGGACAAATTGTGGACATGTTGAAAATCCAGTTAATTAAAAAAAAAAGTCAACAGTTTGACTTTGATTTTGATAACTCAGAGGCCCAACTGCAAACTTTATCTAAACATGTGAATGTTGACTCTTCTTTGTATTCATTCATCTAGAGCCAGGCAATAATACATACAATAATAAAGTCCCTGGATGTCAGGGAGATGAAAAATGTGCATCCTATATCTTTTCAGTTTCGAAATTAGAGGCCATTGGAATTGGTTCAAAATTGACTGTCTTTATAATGAATGTATGATGAATGGTATAATTTAGAGAAAGAAAATGAATGCCGGGAAACCAAAAATATTATTCTGCAGCATTTTATATGCCATGATATGCCATGAAGATGAACTAATTTCACTAAATACCCCAGGAAATCTACTGTAGTCCATAATATTTTTCTAAATAGAAAGATATTTCACAAAGTGGAGATTGATCATCAGCAAGAGTTTCTCAAGTTATCATATACAATCTTATTTTGTTTTCTCTATGCTGGCCTCAGAGAAGAAAACCCCCGACATCAAATCCTTATCACTTGCAGATTTCAAGCCCCATGTAGCTTCCCACATTGCTGACATCTGATTAAACCAATCCCTTCTCTCCATTTTGAGGATACATAAAAGAGGGGAATTTCCGAAGAGGAAGGATTTACAACTTTATCCTCACATGATTAATATTACACAGGGAGATCTTTGTACAGGAAGCGACATGTCTAATTATGGTCCAACTGTATCTGACTGAAAGCAAACATGATGCCAAAGGCTGCCAGTAGGAGCTGCATCGACGCGCTGTGAATGGCTCATGTGGGTGTAGGGTGATGTCATCGACACCCAGATTTCAAGATGCTAAAACATCTCGCATCTGATTGGCCAATGGCAAAATCCAGGCTTTCAACACAGATCCAACTGGCAACTGGCTTTAGCAAATAGGATTTAGGTTTAATCAAACCAATAAGGAAGTATACTCCTATTCATTTCTATAGGTTTTCAAGGTCTACCAAAGACCTAATGATACTAGTGACCTCAGTCATGATAACTATGTCCATTTACAGTACGGTAAGAGCAGATGCAGATTCATCACCCTCCCCCTATATGAGAATTTCAGGGACTCCATGTCCTCCCACATCTCCCTGTTCATCATATATCTCAGCCCAGACATTCAAGAGGTCGCCAGCCAGGCCAGCCGTAAGTCATCCTGTCTATCATGGGGGAAGCATGTTTCTCTCCTTGATTTTCAGCTGTTACTTGTAAACCAGAACAGCATTCTTCAGATTAACTGAGTGACAGGAGGCCTCTAAAAGCAAACTATAATAGTACACTGTGTTACCGTCATATTTTACGGCCTTAAGTGTGCGTGTGAGGCCCAGTGAGTGTGTGTGTGTGTGTGTGAAGGGATCAAGTAAAGGATCTAATAGGCTTGTATTGTACCTCAGGGAGTGTAGAAAATAATGGTGTTGTGTTGCACTTTTACTGTGGAATGAATTCTGTTTTTCATTAGGCCGATGATAATACAGGTGTACACGTCAGTGGAAACCTACTTGGACCTGGTCGTTCTCCTAGTCAAAGTGCGTATCAAATATGACATAGTTATCCCTTTCATCTGCCTTCTTTTTTTTTTAAAGGTACATATTTGCATTTTTGCATTATTTTTGGATGCAGTGAATAGAAGGGTGAGAATGTATTGTTGTTTTTTAACCACGGCATCTCTTTTAATTTGCGTGTGTTTCACATGTGTGCACAGATGCCTGTCAGCCTGTCTGTCCGTCCGTCCGTCTGTGTGCATTGAAAAGCCGTTGATATGAACCCAACAGTCAAAATAAGTCGTGTTCAATCCAAAACCATCCGAGTTGTCAAGGACACATTTCCCTCCCTCCCATATCCTGACAAACATTGAGTCAGCAGTTGTCTGTTGTATTTTGGGTACCAGTGTCTCGTGCTGCCCCCCAGGCCATTTTAAAGTTGCAGAAAGTGGTCATTTTCTCTGTGCCAGTAGGAGGTCAGTGTTGTGGCAGTCAGCAAAGCTATTCACTCCGGTGAAACGGAGAATATTGGGAACCCTAGAGACGTTTTGTCCACTCTAGCCCTCTCTTCCTCCTGCCTGCCCGCCTGCCCGTGTGCAGGGCGTCTAAAAATATCTGAAATGTCCAGAAAAGGCATGGGAAATTAATTAGCTAATTTCCAGATCTCTAAATCTTTTTTTGGACCCGCTACACATATGACTACACATTTTAAGTAGCTGTCGGTGTGGCCTTGTTGACAGCGGTTCTCATTATGTCTTAAGTATCGACCTGTCTGTCTACCTAGCCCTCTGTCTGTCCACATGTCTGCGTGTTGAGTGACGTGTCCTCTCTGCGCTGCGCGGTGTATCCCTTCTGACCGTCGCCCGAGGCCCATTCATCCCTAAAAAGAAACCGAGGTCACACACACAGATCATCGCTATTTGCCAAGTGACATCAGCGCCGAGTGACCCGTGCAGGACAGCGGCGCAGTGGCCGGCCGGGTGATGGATCGGGACACAACACGAGTCTAATCCGTTACAGGGTTGTTCCCCCAGCAGCGTTTACCCAGACGCGGGGTTCGATGTAACTGCCCCTCGTGCTGTTTTTGGGGCGAGCCGCTACGTGGAAAACCTGCCTTCGATCGGAGCTCTCCTCTTCTACACCGACTTGTATCTGCTTACACCAACATTTACACCCAAGAACAACAACAACAAGAGTAGGATAAAAAAAAAAAAAGTCCCATTATCCCACTGTCCCATGGCTGTTGCTTGTTGGCTGTGTCAGCGAACAGTACGCTTAATGACGTCAGACAATTACTCTAATCCGACGACCGCACACTTCTGCGACCTTCGTTGTGCCATCACATGTTCCAACTCTGGTCTGAGTCATGACACATGTTATTCCTTTCAAGCCTTGAGTCGCTGCTCTCTTCTGCTCCTTGAGGTCGCTGCCTTGGAGGCCCGCCATAATCCCTAACCATGAATCCCTAACACCCTGAGTAAACTAGTCGTGGATGCGGCTACAAATCCATTTCGCCCAACTTCCCGAGGGCGCACCCTGGTCTGACTGGCTGCTAATCTTCCTTTCGTATGCCTCATCTACCACATCTTCCTATGCCACAGTAAAGCCACTGGACTACTACTGGTACAGTGTGATAACAGCATTCCTTTATTCCCAGACCTCTAATCTGACTTCGGGTGGCTTAGTGACAAGGGCTGATTTGATTTCTACAAGGGGACTTTTTGTTTGTTCGGTTAAAACATGAGACTCTGTGCCCGGTGGCGCATGGGTGGCGCATATTCATGTCTTTCTTATTTAGAACGCATCCAGGTGGTTTAGAGTTTGGTTTAGAAACACCTTTTATTTGACTTTAATTATGAAATGCACTTTCATTCATATTTTACGCCCCCCAACCTACATGTCACCATGACCCCTTCACCTGTTTCCCCCATTTCTTTTTATTGCAACACAAAAAGGGAGGGTTCACAAAGCTCTTAATCAAGACTCTCAGCTTTTAGTTTCTCTTATCCTAATCAGTTTGTGTGTGTGCACGTGCATGTGTGAGTGAGTGTGTGTGCCCATGCAAGTGTTTGTGGGTTTGTGTGTGTATATGTGTGTGTATGTGTCATTATGTTTGCATGTGTTTCCTACATGCTCCATGGCAGCCCTCCCACCCTGGCAGCGACCCAACTGAAAAGTTCCGGTACTGTCCAGACGCATCCTTTAGGGACCTCATCAGCCCCTGAATTTCCTTCCCCTCACGCCTGAGGGCATCCATATTCATTTCCTCCTCTGATTTGGGGAAAATGATGAAAGGCTGGCTTTTTTCCCATCTCTTATTTCCTGCCAAGGTTGCCTGCATTTCAATGCAACGTAAATCTGCAAAGACCTGCAAACCCGTTCTCATTTGGACACGACTAGTTCTACATTATTAGTATCATGCCATGTCAAACAAGAGAGGCCCATGGTTATTACTGTAACAATATAGCCGGTTAGCGGCGGGATCCTTGTATGGGTCATGTTAAACCTTTAGTCGTAAAATTGACTCATTTTGAAATTACTCAGTTTCTCTTTTCTACTGTATTTACCTCTGTCTGAGGTCTGCTTCTCATCATAAACAGAAATAGAATCTCATCGACTCTGAAGTTATGAGGGGTTGATGATATCATGGAGATAACTGCATTGGTTTGAAATAAGCCTGTGATTAAACTGGTGGGTGGGTATTTACTCTTTCCGGAGACGGGAAATGAATGTTAATGAAAATAACAGTCACATACAGTAATAACCCAACTCTGTAATTATTGGCATACTTTGATGATGCCATATATACTTTATGCACATGCACTTACTTAACTAAACCTCAGGTAGACTACCCCCCCCCAACACACACACACACACACTCACACACTCAAGGCGGGGCGGCCTAGGCCAATGAAGCAGCAGGCTTTCAGTTGCCGAGACAACGTTAAACACATACACACACAAAGGGAGGGCCCCGCTGTGAGACAGGATCATCTCCACCTCTGGTTGGATAAGGAGCGGTCTTAGTCTCCAGTCACTGGAATGCACTCCTGCCCTACAGGCGTATTGAGCAGAGTGTGCATGCGGTTTGTGAGCATCCCACATTGATCATTATTCATGACGCACAATTCGTACGGAGGGTTATTCTGCCTCGAACTTGTCCACTGTAACGTTTCGGTGTTCAGCGTGGAAGCACAAAAGCATATTCCAAATCGGTCTACTTTTTGCTTGAAAAAAACACGGCGTGATTCTTTGTTACCCATCACAGATTACAGTAGCAAAGCCAAGAATCAGAGCCGGCGTAGAAATTGCAAAATAGTGAAGACTAAAGGCTAGTAGTGATTTCCTCTGGATTGTCTGTGATTCTTAACCTGAAGTTGGGAATGCTAAAACAATCCCGATGATGACAGAATAATCTTTATTTACGACTTGAGACTTCTTTACATCAGATAAACTTCCCTCCCTATTTGTCTCTTAGAGCGTTGCATGTCTGTGTGACAGCTCGCTCTCCAAAATACAATATGATACTTTTGCCAGTGGATTTATAGAGCTTAGAAGCTAAGCTATATTGTTGGGCTCAGAATCTGGGCCCCATACTATAATATAATTATCCTTCTGTACAATAATCATGTAACTGCTCATGCAACTGTATGTCATCCACGGCTGCAAAAGAGCTCGTGGTTGTGGGTGTCTGATAGACCATAGTTTTCTAATGCAGCTAATAACTTTACCCAGAGAATGTGTGGGCATGTATCACTCTCACCCATACACTGCTAACCTGCCTCACTGGAGTAAAGTAGTCTTTGCGCCATAGCCAATGTGTCTCTCCTCTATGCGTTTCTCCACAAGGACAGGTTACATCAATGTCACATGTACATTTATATAATGCAATATCCTGACCTCATTCTCATATAGTCCAGAAATGAATACAATGACTGTACCCTCAGCTCAAGTATTCCCCCACAATTCAGCTTGATATTTGTAGTCATTCAAGTAACTATTTTGCCGTTGCTATTTTTACGGTACTATGTCTTATGATTCATATGCACAGTTCATAAAATTCGAGTTCTGGGGCAGACAGAATTGAGCTGCATCGGCCTCGTATGTGAAGGAGCATCAATATTAAGCCGTTGGTACATCTGGAATTTAAAAGAGGGTGAGTGAAACTAAAGCTGATGGGACACAATTCAGCTAACTGTAAACAGCTGCAGGTGATATCACCATTTAGACCATAGACTCAAGAGCTTGGTATCAAAAGCACAAAGGAAACCTTGAATCTAACCTGACCTATTTGAGGAGAAATATTCCGATCTGTATGAACAATGCATGATACCAATTTGCACTTCTCTCTCCGGGTGACAGATGTTATTTTGAACAGTCATGTATTTGCACTGTTAAATCCCAAAGGCAAATCCGCCACTGAAAAGAAGAAGAAGAAAGGATTAGTTAGGAAAGTACAAAGCATGGGAAAACAAAAATCTCGAAAGAAAAATCAGGGGCTTATAATCAGTAGCAATAAGGCATGCAGTTTGTTTTAAAACGTTAGCATGCACCTAATGTTGTGTACCAGGTTGGTATTTGTAGTGGCGTTCTCTAGTATTTAAATCCGGGTCCTGTGTGGTCCGGTATTAGTACGCAGTAGTGTGACTGGGCACCATCTTGTGTCCTGAGCTGTAGCAGCAGACTGGCTGGCTGTGTTGCAGAGAGGTGCTGGGCCGGGTTGGCTCAGATTTGGGTCTGTGAGTTATTGACCCTCTTTGATAAACCCCTCTGAATGACACTGGCATAATTCAGCCTAAAAGTTTGCACTGTCACCGCGACGAGCTAACTGTCTTCGGTGAATATATGGGTGCAATTTTCGAAATAGGTTTATGGCAATTCTTGGGAGAGGAGGGCGAGATAGTGATATTACTGACTTTATCACTGCAGCTGAACACCATCTAGCACCTCTCCCCCCTGTATCTCTCTATTCCTCCACTGTAGAGTGCAGTGAAGGATTACGCAGCCCATACATCCTAGGTACCGCTAAAGAGAGAAGAGTCCAGGTCCTAATGCGAGACAGGAGAAGGATATGTCACCATTACAATAATGCTGTATTATCCATTTTTATTATAGGCTTAAATGTTGGCATGTTGTCACAGATTGTCTTTCTCTTGAAGCGTGTGGAAGGACGTTTCAGCCACACTAAATATCGCCTGGCAAATGGATTTTCTATGTAGGCTATGTGGATAAGCATTTATGATATTTAGGATTTTCCCTGAATTAGTATTTGGTGACATTTTCTCATTATTTTTCTACGAGGACCTTCTCAAGTCTTGTTTTGCCTTCGGAACGATACAATCAGCATTTTGTTGTGACCTTATTAAAAATCTATCAAAAGTTTTCAATCTGATCTAATCTGATATCTGATTATCTATCTCTATATTTATCACCACAATTAAATGACTTGTAACAAGTAAAATAAATCCACATTGAGTGTAATTTAATAATGGATAAAAATGCACCTTTGGAAATCCTGTTTTCTTTTTCAATTCTGATGCATTTTTAATGTCTTTCCATCAATGTAGTATGAACAGCTCATTGTTGAAACTCTTATTGAATCTCTCTTTTTTTTCCCCTTCATGTGCCAAGACACAATCTGAACTCTTGTAATATACAGAGCTCGGTATAGTGCATCCTATAAATTGATTTTGACCCAGCCTTTGAACAAAAGGAACACTGTTGCATTGCCATCCACGGCTTATGCCGCTCCCTCTTTGGCTCACAGTGAATACTCCCCTTTAATAGTGTGATGGGTGGTAGCTGGCTGAAAAAGTGCCTTATTTAGTGGGTTGAGGAGAGGTAGGCAGAGCGAGGATGGGGTTTCTGTGACTGGCACCGATCAATCACTCTGCGAGGGGAAGCTAATGAAGCAGACTGTGGTTTATTAAAGGGTTAGCAGAGAAAAGATTACTGCAGGGCCTCAGCTTCCCAGAAGCCGAGGGAGGGAGGATACAATGCACCTCTGATGGTTAGGGGCTAGCCATAAAGCAATCAAGGTGTTTACTCTACACTGGCTCCTATTATGTGACCTGGGTGTGAATACGATACGGCTATCTTTTGGCGACTATAAACATACTGCGCACTGTAAGAACATTGATGTGCAGTAAGTCTGAATGCAGAAATGACACAGTTTGATGGTGAAGTTAAGTTGTGTTGAAAATGTACTCCAGATAATGGTCCTTATAAGTACACAAAGTCTGCACCATGAATGCAGTACTGTGACTACGTTGGCCATTTGTCTGGCATTTACAAACGATGATACAGTGTGCAGCAACATTTGTGTGTGGCAAGAATACAATCCTATTTCCAGACTAACATTCGGAGGCTGGAGTTTGTAAAATAACCTTAGCCTGAAAAAAAACACACGAGCACATTGAAACCAGGGCACACTCAGATAGTTTGAAAGACAAATGAGTAGCAAGGGAGTGAAAAATGCAAAGCAGATGTTTTTCTCACCGTTTTTAATGGCAGCAAGACATTACTGATGCCATTACAGAGACCTTTTATGGCTTCTTTTAATCCCTTGGCCTGCCTGAGGAAAGAAACCCCTTGTGGTGCAAAGTAGCCTCTTTACTTCAGAACGACAATTTGAACCCATTTCCAATTCACTTCCCTAATCTGCCACAGGGTTTTACATGGCTTCCTCTGTAATTATTCTGCTCTGAAATCAAAGGTAAAGAGGCATTAAAATGCACCTCTGCTAGTCATCATCTAGAGCTAGACTCAAAGTGTCTCTGGTAATAAATAGCTCCAAAATACTGCAGCTCTTGCATCGTGGATCCACTGCAACTTGTTTCGGTCATTTTTGTTCACATTTTCAAAAAAGGCCGTCGTTGATAATACGGTTAAATAAGTACCATCCGACTCCGGTTACCAGGTCCAGGTCCATATTCTGAACAGTAGATTTACACGTGGCGCAGTTTTCAGCGTCTGCTTCCTACATCAGATCCAACCTGTAAAGCTCAGAGGAGCACTTACAGGGGTCTGGTTAGGGGCTAAAAATGAGGAGGAGATGAACTATATGGCTCCATCCCACAGTCCAGCCGACAGTATATCAGCGGAATCGCAGCCGCATTGGGCGTGTGTGTGAACGCTCTACTCATAAATATCATCCCCCCCGTCCCCCCGCCCCCCCCCATAGGGGCCTCTCTGATGGTGATGGCGAAAGGATGTCGCTGTCTGGGT
>CABFOP010023264.1:0-13416 GCA_900683385.1 Anoplogaster cornuta
CATCTGTTGCAGCATCACTACAGAGTTCAAACAGCCTCTGGAAGCAACATCAGCACAAGAACTGTGATGATGAATCACTCTTCACTATCTGGAAGTCTGATGGATGCCAGGAGATGCCAGGAGAACGCTACCTACCAGAATGCATAGTGCCTACTGTTAAGTTTGGTGGAGGAGGGATAATGGTCTGGGCTGTTCTTCAGGGTTTGGGCCCCTTAGTTCCAGTGAAGGGTCATCTTAATGCTACAGGATACGAAGACATTTTAGCTAATTGGGCGCTTCCAACTTTGTGGCAACAGTTTGGGGAAGGCCCTTTGCTGTTCCAGCATGACTGTGCCCCTGTGCATAAAGCGAGGTCCATAAAGACATGGTTAGACCAGTTTGGTGTGGAGGAACTCGATTGGCCTGCACAGAGCCCTGACCTCAACCCCATTGAACACCTTTGGGAGGAATTAGACCTGACATCACAAATGCTCTTTTGGCTGAATGGGCACAAATTCCCACAGACACTCCAAAAGCTTGTAGAAAGCCTTCCCAGAAGAGTGGCGGCTGTTATAGCCACAGGGTCCAACTCCATATTAATGCCCATGGTTTTAGAATGGGATGCCCAGCAAGCTCATATAGGTGTGATGGTCAGGTGTCCGCTGACTTTTGGCCATATAGTGTAACTCTTCTGTTTGAAACAGAGGCCGTTTTTACACCCCCTGCAGTAGAGTGGCATTTGGAAACAGGAGAGAGTGCCGATTTCTATCTGCTGCCCTCACTGTACGGCCACAGCTCGGCTCTCCTGGGTTTTCCCACCTGCAAACAGTCACTACAGCTGATAAGACGAAGATGGCAGAAAGGTCAATCCGCAACATGCTGTGTCCTGGTGCACAGATGTTGTTTACCCACAACTTCAGAGAGGCGACGACAACAGAATTTGAACATTTCTGCAGACCCAATAGGATTGATGTTAATTGCTTTTGTAATTGGTTATTTGCTGCATCGGGTAGATCAATGTCATACGGAGGTCAGTTTCCCAAAAAGGGAAACACAAACACAGTATCCCATAATGTCTGGATCACATGTTGACTTGATGTTACCGTTACTGTCCTCAACTTTCAAACCACACAGAAAAACATTTATTTTGTAACTAGTTTATGACTGTATGTACATTCAAATCCATCCAGGAATGTCTCAAATCCCACTTTGCCACTGTTTCATCAATTGAAAAACCACAGGGCTGTTGGTCCATGTTGGTGTTATTTTACCCGTTTGTGACCTGCGTATTAACTCTGACCTCTCTCACCAGCAAGCGGTTTATGCTTGCAGGTCTCCCGCTGATTGAATGCTTTTGGGTGACTGTAAACACGTTCTCGTGCATGGAAAAACCCAGGAGGGCGTCTGTTTCTGAGGCACCGGGCCGGCTAAACAGGCACCCGAGTATACATCTCCACTGTATATACATCTGACATTACGTTACGGAGCTAAACTCACCAGTTTAAAGGTCAATACTTTGTAGGTAGTTGGGTCGTCTACGATCTTCTGAAGGTTAGCAGCAACTGTGACAGTGATACAGAGAGAGAGGACAGACAGACACATCAATAAACACATAGGATACATCCATCATTTTATACTGGGAAACTTGTATAGGCCTATACTAGCTGTGAGCTTGCTGCTGGGACTGCTGAGCCCCATATATACATAAACATACGTGTGTGTGCATGTAGATGAGTGCAGTCTCTCTCTATTATTCTAGGTACAGTGGTAGCAGCACGGGGCTGTGTGCTGTACATGAACATGGGTATACTTGAATTTAGCATGAAAATACACAGTAATTACATTGTAATAAACATTCCTGTGTGAAATAACAACAGATGGACACACTAGGAGCACCCTGCTCAACGATGAAACAGAAAGATAATACTGTAGAGACGGTCAGACTGCCTGATTTGTCAATGATGCAATTTCTTAGAATAAAAGAGGTGCAACATTACCGATAACAACATCATGCCCGTTGACCAGGCCGGCAGAGAACAGCTCCTGAGAGACGCCATCAGCAGTGTCTGTTGAGGGAACGACGAGACAAATATTAGGCCTAACAAAGTTACGGTCTGATGGCAATTGCGCTCGATATTGATTAAGATACCGACACAGGCAGTCCTATTCAGAAAATGCTGCCATTACCCATTAGACACAAAGCAATTCATAGGACCCAAAAAACATTTTGGCGGAGTACTTACCTCGACCCGGCGTGAATTCAAATCGGATGTCATTCAACTCTTTCTTAGAGTTCCTGCGAGGAGAGGGAGAGAGGGTGTGAGATTTGGATTTGTCGCTCCTGTGTCTGTCAACGCTTCTGCTCCGATGGCTCGCCCTTCAGAAAAATAGCAAGGGGCGCCGCTCACGGGAAGCCGAAACAGTACGCTGCTCAGAACTACAGTGCATGTGGAGGTGAGAGGAGGGAGGGGGGATGAAGGTTGCCCCGTGTGATCTAGACGTGTAAAGGACGTGGGACAGGATGGTCAGTGTTCACAAGACAAATGAACACCACGGATGTAAGGAAAATGATCAGTTCAGAGTTATTATACAGTCTTGCCTTTCGAGAGATGTTTCTCACATACGGAGGAGCCTAAGTATACCATTAACGCAACCTAAAGAGGACGGGATTTTTCTCCTCTCCCTGGAAGACGACTGGAGGAACGCCAGCAGGCCCGGTGGGCGGGGTGTGTTGTAACAGCGGACGAACAGACATGTCTCAGTGGTTACGCGTTGCCACATAATGAGCAGTAAGGAAGGCAGCATCTGTCTAGCCGGTTCTCCCGCGCGCCTCGCATCTGCCTCGTCCGTTGAGCTGCAGACTTGAAAACGGACACACACAAAATATAGCATCGCCCTTTCCTCAAACCTACCATGACCACACTGCAGGAAATGTTGATTAGCATCTGTGTGTGTGTATAGGCGCTGTACTTGCTGAATAAAGGTGAGTCTGCTAGGCCATCGAATACTACTGCAGCAGTGCATCAGCATGCAGTCATTAATTATTAGGGAAATGCAACATCATCAGCCCCTTTTGCAGACCAAGGAGCAGTCACAACTTTGGGGTGGTACAGTATTTCATAGCATCCTCAACAATAAACTGCAGCAAACTAACTAATAAGCCTGCAGGGATAAAATATATCATTTGGGTAACGTGTTATGGCAGTATCAGCTTTATGCTTTGTGTACAGGAGATGCATGTTTAAACCCATCTTTTAAATGTGTGACAGGAGACATGGGAGCGCCAGCCAAAGGAACTGTGGCAGGAGTGGATTCATTTGGTTGGCTCTCAAACCGGGTAAATCACGCCATCTGCGTCGTCTCACTGGCCCCCTGACCCTATTTCAGATGAGATTAAACCCATAAGTCAAAACACACATAGCCAAAGTCACGGCAATGTGTACGCTAGTAGCAAAGGCTACAAAAACAGTGGGAGTGAGGATTTATTCTCACTTGGCTGTGAGTCAACTTGTTTAATTTTAGAGATTTACAGTCGGGGTGGGGGAAAAAACAATGGGCGGGTATAAACTTTGGTAGAGTAGATGAATGTCAAACAACTTGGCTAGTTCCAGAAGTGGAGGCTGAAGCTGCATGTTGCTGAGGCTAAGGAGGCAACATCTATGTCAGAGGAGTATCACCCTACAGATATCAAATCTGCCTAATTAGTCCTCCATGGATATCCACAGCAGAAGTTTAGAAAGGCATCTGTCAGATTACACAGGAGTATGAGTATGAGGACCATATGGGATTGGCCACATAGATTGAACACTGTCATGGAATTTGAGGATTTGAGGATTAAAATGCCAATCTGTCTAAAAGTTCCATCTCTTTGTACATTTCAGTAGCAATCTCTATATTCTCACTGGACAACGGCAAATTCATGACACTTTATTGACTAAATGAAGGGAGCGATGTAACCCTACAGTGTTCTCCACAGCAGTGCATTACAAAATGTCACTACGCGCCGCCAGTTCCCCCAGGTACACCAGGTCATGTTTGCTAGTACAACATGTTGCAGAGACTGTTGACAGTTAGGGTTGATTAGTTTGTTTGGGTAAGCAAGCCGTAGATATTTCAGAGCAAATTCGACACACATTGAAGCCAAGGCCAAACAAAGAGACGCAGTGTTGAGACTGCAAAGGTGTGTTATGCATCATTCTACATACAATGCATTTTTTTAGTTTTTTAGTTTGTTTTTACACACACGTTAGGGGAGAATCTGCTGTTCAAAGTGAGAAGAGAAAGCACCCCAGAGCTCCCGTGTTGATGAGAAGTGCACATGACTGAACACACAAAGTGAAAATAGAGTTGAGGCAATCAATTGAATGCACTGTAAATTAAAAGCAGAGGTCCAGCTTCCACGTAGGAAACAAAAAAATAAAGTATTGAATGTGATGATGCAACCCCCGTCGCATTCAATATGTTGCGTGTGTTGCTCTAACACATAAGTCCATTAATTTCAAATGGAATCGATTCCCACTGCGTCACTGGGTTAGACTGAAACTTCTTGTTAGCTGCCTATGGTGTTTTTGTGAAGAAAACATTTCACCAGCGAGTCAAAGTTGAAATGTATGTTGTAACACCATAACCAATACCCACGCTTAATCAGCAGGGTGCTGTGCTGCTCTCTGCAGGAGGGTGTGGACAGTGCCAGCCAATGGGAAAAGGGCCCCACTCACAAGATCTTACAGCAGCCACCATGTCATTGGTCAGTTTCTAGCTTCCCTTCATTACACAAGCAACCAAACTCTCAATAGACAATGAGGCAAATGTCACTTCTGGATCTTCATCTATACTATTTCACCAACTGCAGCATTTTTCACTTCCCCTTCAAATTCTCATGAGGCTTCACTGCGTGGGAAGAAAGACAGAATTTCCCAGCAAAATGTTGACCAAAGAAATATCCAATCATGCTGTTGTTCCCTTGTCCCCGGTATTAGGGGATAACATTACCATAAAGCTCAAGCTAATCGTCCTTAACACCCTCATTAGCTGTTTATTTCGCTGCCTCAAATGCCAGGCCTTTTAAGAATTTGCCATATAATCCCTGAACCTTTAAAAGACTGCCAAGGACCATCATTTATAATGCAATAAACAATCTGATTAATGCACTTATCAACAGGTTTTTGCTATTTTGTATTTTTGCCCACAATTTTCAACAAATTCACGCAAGCAAGCTGATCCCATTGCAATGAGGACAAGGAAACAAGGATCTTCTTTACCCAGCGGTATTCTGCTTTTAGTGGCACTTCAATGGAACGGCATGATCAGTGGGACTGATGTAGCTGAAGATCAACAAACTTGGCCGGTGATTGCTCAGAGGTCTGTTTGAAACGAGATCAGAACCAGCCTCCTCATCAGCGGCTCTCAAATCACAGCACCCCCGAGGCGCTTTGGTGAACGTGTTGTGTTGGAAATGGGGCGACAATTTCTACCTTCAAATAAACACAGACATCACCACAAATTGCCTTTACATCCTTTTACTTTGATTTTTCCGGAGACTGATCCTTGATTTAATCATCCCGATTGAACGCAATGACATCTACTGGTTCAAAGGCACTGACTACTGTACATCTGCTGACTGTCTCTTATGCAACCTCATACTATTTGTGAATGCAATAAATATCAATTTGCCCATCAAAACCTAGGAGCACAGCCAAAGAAAACCTCCAAATATGAATGCAGTCGCTCATCTTACAATAACTTCAGTGCTGATTCACTTTAAAAGATACCATCCAAATCCTGTTCAAACAATTATACTAAATGTACAAAACAGCATTAAATCGTGACTATTTTTTCCACTCTGTCTAACATTTCCCAAGCCTTAATCACACTGTCCAGGCCATTAAAAACCGATCTGTCTATAAATCCACTCTTAAACGTAACAAAAAAGTTTAAAATAATGCCATTGATGGAGTCAGAAACTGGATTTAAAGCTGCATTATGTAACTTTTTAATAAGTGTCTTCTCAGTAAGTGTAGACATTGAGCCGCTGTAGATTCACTCCCTTCACCCTCAATGACGTTATGGAGTCAGGTAGGTATACTGGCACGCACAGCTACCAAGTTAGTGCCTCGGCTGTCTTCAAAAGTCTTCAAAAATACAAATAGTTACCTCTCGCTGCCACTTGGGGCAGCCATGCGACGCAGCATCAGAGGATTTAGTCCCCATGGACTAGCAGTACATAATTCTATTCTTGTGCCCGTTTAGCATCAGCCAAGTTCCCTTTCAGTATAATCAAAAGCTGCTAAATGTGGCTAATGTTCTTCAGCCTGTAGAAAGAAATCTTCCTGCTGGATCAAATGTGATGTAATGCTCTGTCAAGTGGCTCTTTCACAGTTTGTGGAATCCTATTATTAATACATCCACGTCATACTTCTGCGGAGAGCATGTCAAAGCAGATTGCAAGTACTCAGTGGGAGCTGGGCTCAGCTAAAACCATCAGAGTTGATGTAAACTACTCCAGTCTAAAAGTCAGCCTTACTAATGAAGCACTCTCCACCGGGGGACAGACCAGTTGTCAGACCAGACGGACAGCCTGACAACTGATCACATTCATCTGGAATGAGTAGCATTGCATTGCGATGGTGTTAGGATAGGATTTTTGGATTATGCATTGATGATACATGCATAAACTAGACTGAATTTTGTTTTGCCCCATTTTTTTTACCAGCTCTGTGTAAATATTTTGCCAGTCAGAGTTGCGACAAAAGCGTATGTTGTAATACTACAATTGATCACCTCGCCTAATTAGTTTAATCTCAATATCAATGAATCGTTTAAACTGAGAAGTAGAAAAAAAAAGATCCAAGAAGTGCCTGTTTATTTCCATGCCAAGGATAGACTAATAACAGCCCTCAGTCAGCCCTTCCACTGTTGTGTTGTGAGTGGTGGATGGTATGGCTTTGTGTGCTGGGAGGGCCCTTCAGATGCCTGTTATCTCATCGAACCAGAACCTGCTCTTCACCCAGTTCATCAGGGAGCAAAACTGTCCAGAAATGCACCATTGTCTGTCACCTGCAATTTTGCACATCTGCCTTCCATAGCCTGCTTATACATTATGTTTCAAATCTACTGCCACTTTGCTGAGTGGGAAGTAAAAAGGGTCAAAATCCTCTGCAATAAATATGCAAATTTTTTCTTATTTTTTTCATTATTTATATTGTAAGAGTATAAGGCCAACTACTTATCATCATGAAAAGGCAAAATATATAAACAGAGATCCAATGAGGCTGGATGGGAAGCTTCCTTTGCTTGTTGAAATATTTTTAGAAACAACAGCGTCTGGATTAGGTTTAATTTAGTCTCAGAGAAGAAAGTGCACCGTGGAGCGGAGACAAAGGAGAAGCGATGGCGTGGAACACCTTCCTCCCTGTGACACGACCAGTGAGGCAAGAAGGGCAGTGCCAGATCATCTCTGTAGATCAGTAGGTCTATTGTGAATGGGCCACTATTAAAGCAATAATGACTCTAGTAGTAGTAGTAGTAGTAGTGTCCAAGGTTTTGCCTCAACATTATTGGTTTTATTGCATAGGAACATGTTGTTTCCAGGAAATATTCCAACCGTTCTTTTGACACCGTGTCTATTTTGTTGCTGGGAGTGATCCCAATCAACGTTTAGTGTAACAGCACCCTGACATACAGACATAATGTAGGAGGCGATGGCAGGACGGGGAAATAATGTCTGTCTCACCTCAGCCGGAGGACCATGTTCAATGCACCTTGGATGTAGGGTGAGTGCTCATATGGTTCGACCTGCAGGAGAAAAAGCCTCATGAGGTTGTTTACATGGTGTACACTAATCCAAATAGAGATGAGGAAAAAACAAAAAAACACATTTTCCATTCATTTCAGTTGTGGGCAAAGTTGTGAGGGAGAAGAAAAGGATCAGAGGGAAAGGAAATGATGGGGGGTGCATGAAGCTGCGCTGCGTAAGGATCTGTCAGCTTTAACAACACGGTATTATTTAGAGTACATTCTTAGCAGGTTATTTTCATGGCAGAGAGTGGATATTAGGGGAGATATGACCATCTCGCCTAATTCCCGACTCAAAACTGCAGGAGCACTTCTAGCCTGTCAGACACAGGGATACACTAAAACTACTTTGGCTCATTTTCAAAAAGACAACAGCCTTGGAAAATGGACTACAATGGCAGTGAGCCTTTTAGATGAGATACACCCAGTGGCACTGAGCTGGCACTGTCAGCCAGACAGCAATTTACTCTTGAGTTATTACTGCTGAGAGAGTCCCTCCGGGAGACTGACATTCACGCATGTATACACACACGCACGCACGCACGCACACGCACGCACACGCACGCAAAACACACATACACCCTCATGTGCTTATGCATAAATGTAGACAAGCACACATGCAGACAATAAGTGGGGCGTCAAGGTCATTGAATCATGATAAATTAGGGCTGCTGCATCCCTCACCTGGGGATGCTGAATTGATAATCCCTCAATAGGGACATTGTTGGCGTTCTCCTCATTCTAGGATGAAACAAATGGCATAATTGTGCAAATGCTATTACATCCTTGGTAAATATCAAATCAGGCCTCATCTCATGGAGAAAACACAGGAAAGTCAATTCCAAACAATCAATGAGGAACAATTTGTCGGCTTTGTCAGCCAGTAAAAACAGATGCTGGGGCTGTTTTAATTAAAATCCATAAAACGGAGGAACTGAGGGTGGTGAAGTAAACACGGTTTGTAATAGAGTTCATGATTCTTACGTAAGATGTTTGCAGATAATTGGATTTTCAATGATGCCCTTCCGCCAAGTTATCAAAGAATACAGACGCAGAAAGAGTGAAGAGAGCCAATTTGCCAACGACAACTTACAAATATAAAAATACAAATTCATAATTTAAATTGTATGGTAAGATTTTGATATAATAAGAAGAGCTAACTTACATCTTTGGCCTCATCTCTGACCCTTCGTGACTGGGGGGGAAATATCAAGCAGAGGTAAGTTTACATTCTTAGTCCCAAAAACATGATGATTTATTTCGTCCGTCTGTCTGTCTGTCTGTCTATCTATCTATCTATCTAATAAACAAACAAACAGCACAAACCCTTCAAAATAAGAGAATGAAAATGAAAACACAACTTGAAAACTTGTTAAAATACTATTAGAAGCATCTCATTTGCTGCGTCTTTGCTTTGTGTAGCCTCATTATTTACTGCAGGTTTGGTACCTCCATCAAAGGACTTTTTTGATCTACGATCGTACTGTAGCTGTCTACTTCCTCCTGCCTCAAAACCTCGCTGCCACCTTCAAACCCATTACAAGCTACCTCATGACAGCCTCTCCCAGAGACAAGCCATCTGCTAGCTCAGACATGCTCACGGGAGGGAAGGAATGTAGAAGGGGGCTTACACATAGGGGACATAACATAACGATGCAACCGATAGGTTACACATGACGTGCAGCATTAATGAGCAGCATGCACATCTGTTACATTCCTACATTCCTATATGAATGTAAGGAATCGTGTGCAGGTATTGTGTTAATGTAGCAGCTCTATGAACCCAGACAGGTGAGCCTGGCTCTGGCGGGCGTCTCACCTACCCTGCCCTGATTCACTGCTGCCTTGCCCTCTTCGCTGCTCTCATCCAGCTCGTCATCGCTCCACTCCCAGTCTCCATCCTCCGTCTTGTGCAGGTGGCCGCTGGAGCCTGGGACTCTCCTCACCTGGCAACAAACACCCAGCGCAAAAAAAAAAAATGTTGAATACAGGATTCATAGGTTTTCCACATTGCATAGGTATAATGTGCTCTACCTTTTTAGGTAGAAGCATACTGGTACCCAAAATATATTTGCCGCTGGCTAGAAAGAGCACTGGATGGATGTTATTATCATGTTGTTGTCGTGCAACTGACATACACACCTATGGTAGCTAATAGTACAGCAAGTCAGTAGTAGGCCCAGTGGGTACAGCACAGTATTTGTGCAGTTGAAAGAGGCAACATAAGTGGCAGATTCAGTCTGACCCAAACTTGGTTAATCACCACTATTAATATCAAAATGCAAATAACAGTTTCAAGCAGATAAGTAAAGCAGAGTTACTGGTAAAGCCTGCATTTTTTTTTGCAGGTCTGCAAGAAGGTTTAATTAAGGCAAGCAACAGAGGACTAATCTAGTAGCAAAAGACAGTACACAAATGTGTGCATGGCCACTGGGGGTCATCTAAGTCCCAGCTATAGAACAGGGCGAAGTTAAAGCTCTACCCTTCTGATGGGGTTGGCATGCAGGCATGCACACAGGCACAAACACGTGAACACACAGCTGACAAAATAATCCCATGGCAAATGAACAGCAACACATGGTGCATATAATAAAAAAGCACTTGCATGGCAACATAGATGAAAAACATATGCACGCACTGGTAACAACTGATCTCAATGGTATAAGGGGGAATATCTGTTCATTCAGGTAAAATACCCCATTTTTTAAAAATTAGGCTTCACAATCAATATTCTATCATCGTATGTTTAACTCAATATCAATCATTTTCTATTTACAAACTTTCTATTATGTAACAGTGTCCAATGCCCACTCCATATCTAATCTTTGACCAATACAGCCTTTCTCCCTTTTGGAAGCTCTACTGTGGGTTTCAGAGTGCCCTCTGCTGGCTATTCAACTACAACCAAGGCAAACTAAATAGATTTCTTTACATTTACATTTCAAACATAATAAAAATTGCACACTACTCCCACCTTGAGTATTGTAACCCTGTAAGCATGCATTATCCCTACTGTATATCCTTCCTCCTTTCCTTTCTTCATTCACTCAATAACTTCCCTACATTAGATAAAGTATTAATTTGATGTTATTGGAGGATCTTCCATCTCAAAGTCATTCATTGGCATATTCGCGAGGAGGAATTGGGTCAAATATAGTATAGAAATATAAAGTATTTGAATGTTTTATAGCTGTCCTCTCTTGACCCCTACTCATGTTTCTGAGATTACTTCATATTAAGAGTTCTCTATTTGTCTATAATCTGGCAAAAGCATGGAATCAATTAAAAATGCCATTTATTTTTTGTTTCCCTGGGCAGCTGTTGCAGTGTTTACCAAGACTACAGAAGATCACAGAGAATAACTAAATAGACTAGGGAGAGAGGGGAGAAGAAGGGGAGAGAAACTATGGCTGCTCCATGGAGGACAATGGCGCCCGGCCGGTGTGTAGCGAGAGGAGGTTGAGGGTGGAGAAAAGGACCTCGGGAGAGAGAGGGCAAGAGGAAAGACAGGCCTCACTGGGCCCCGGCTTCGAGAGGTCACGGCATCCTGAGATGACAATGTTTCTGCAACACTGCTCGTCTCTGCAGGCCCGGGCTGTGTCTGCTGAGTGTATATTATGGATGACTCCATAGGTCAAATCAGCACAAAACAACAAGGACAGTCTTCAACCACCAGTGCTACCAAGTGAAGGTTACCGCTACCAAGATTCTGGATGTGCAAGCCCTCTATTTTACACTTTAACGAGACTCAAGACAAACAAAACAAGACAAAACAATGTGGACATATGAAGAGTTCTTGCTGAATATCCATTTGGGAAATAATAAACTGCAATGACTTTCAATCTATAGAGACTCAAGTCTGCAGTCTGTTTTGTCAAAACCCCGGACTTTCATGATTTACCATAATTTGTTTTAATTTTGGAAGGGTATCTTATTTTGGAGCAAACCTCACACACTTCAGGGTTGATTGTGTCGAGAATGGAAATGTGGCTGTCGTAATACACCGCATATTGTCAAAGGAATATTTGAAAATGTAAATCAGTGGACCTATTGAACAATAGGATCCTTTTCCCTGGCTCCATTCATTACTGTGGTTGCCACACTAACCATCGACAGCCCTGAAGCCCATGCCACTTCCACCACAGTCGCCTCCCTCTTTATTGACACCCTGCTCTGTCTGTGCGTAATGTTAACGTCATAAAACGTAAACGGCTCCACCATCCACCATGCCCTCCATTTACCCCTGACCAAGTCAGTGAATTTCCACCCCGGTCTCTGCCTCCCGGCAAAGGCCCCCGCTCCTATTTCCATTCTATCTCTATCCCGGCCATCCTAGTTGGAGAATGATGGGAAGCCAATATCAGCCTTGCCTGAATACTGCACTTGCAGTAAACTGTGACTAAGCAACCAAATGGCATGCTATAGTAATGTGCATGTTTCTGCTAGCTAATTATAACCACTCACATTTAATCCTATTTGTCTTTGGTCTGCCACATGCAGCGAGCAATATTAGGGGACCACTGACGCATGATTTGTCAGCATACCCATTCTGCTTGACGGATATGGTTCCAGCAGGAGCCCATATTTGCACATAATCCACACAACAGTTTGGGCATAAAGTTTTCGAGCTGCTGATGACAGCGAATGAGCTCAGCCTGTGTTGACTGTAAATGCAACATACTGGGGGAGAGAGAGAGTTCAGTCAATCCACAGCATTCGCACATCATTTGTTCGTGTTTAGTCAACATGGGAGTTACTTTACGGGGGGCGTTTATTTGGACGTACCTTCTTGGCTCTCTGGGAAATCTTTGGTGCACGACACAAAAGCTTTTCAACCAGGTGCTCTCTGTTCTGCAAGAAAAAAAATCAAAGCATGGGTAGACTTTGTGCATGGGTAGACTTTGACCTTACTCTTTCACTTTCTCCCCCATAGTCCTACAGTGTACCCCTACACAAGTCCAAGTGGAAGCAGTAAGGTGGGGCTGTGGCTACGGCCCTGTTCACACCTGGCATTAACATGTGTCTTGGTTGATCTGATCACAAGTGTACAGTACATCAGTTCACACCTGGCATAGCGGGATAGCGAGCTTCACCGTGCACCACCCCGCGTCACCAGCGCACATACTGACGCCTACGTCGTTACCACAGCAACCCATGCAGATAGGTCAGTACAGAGCGCTGATGTGTGGACGCAACAAATCCGATCTGATCACTTGCAAATGACAGTGCGGACAGTAGAGCTTCAGGATCCGATTTGAGAAAATAATTGGATTTCCTGCAGTCTGAACAAGACCAATGAGTCCTCAATGCTTCTTGGGTGTATTCACACCTGTACTTAGAGCTGTCCACTTGTCATCGGATCACCCAAGACGCATGTTAATGCCAGGTGGGAACAGCCCCTTAGGGTAACTGAAAACATCCCATTACACTAGAACAGGGGTGGGCAATCATGTGCCATGGTGGGCCGAGAGTCACTCCAAACAAAGACTACAGCAGGTGATTTCACTGATTATCACACCAGAGAGGAGGAACTAATCAGTGAAATCACCTGCTGTAGTCTTTGGTTGGAATGAAAACCTGCATACTCTCAGCCCTCCATGGCACATGGATTGACACCCCTGCTCTGGGGTAACGACTTCTATG
>CABFOP010023271.1:0-13676 GCA_900683385.1 Anoplogaster cornuta
GAGTGTAGTGGGGTGCTGATGGTAGCTGCAAAGGAGGGGAGGTGACACAATATAGGTGATTTCTGCGTCTCTCTCTCTCTCTCTCTCTCGCTGGGTGCTGCAATAATAATAATAATAATAATAATAATAATAATAATAATAAAATAGTGTATTCAACTTGGAGAAAATCTTTGAATCTTGAATTTGTATTTCTTATAATATTGTATTCTATTGTATTATTTTGATGCTGTTGTTAATTGGTTGAAACCAACCTTTTCTTGCTCTTGTTCCCTTTCTTTCTTCTTCTCATTTAGTTTCTTCAGCATCCAACGGAAATCAGTGACTCCATATTGGGCACAGATGTCCTCATGATTTATCTTGTCTGTACTCAACAAGAGTTCCCAAAACGTTTCATCAATTTCTTTTCTCTCTTCCTTGTTGTCAATTTCAACTCTTCAAAAAAGAGAACAGATGGAGTTAATTAAAAAGTTATTTCATCCATCTTCGCTCCACTTTGTATGTTGATAAATTCATGCTGAAACTCATGCATGTACAGTGACTCAAGTCATACATGGCAAGACAGAAAAAAAATGTTGTTTTGTACTTTTATTCATTTGTAGCCTTACTTCCTACTTACCTATTTTTTAAGGCCTTTTTGAAATCCTCAGGTGTCTCTCGAATAGCTACAATGAAACCAAAAGTATGGTTAGAATTTTCATTCAGTGAACGAATCACTGAATCATATGGCATTGCTATAAGCTAAATGTAGGTTGTGTACCTGTCCTTGATTGTTGCATGGCTCTGTTCTTTTTATAGCCAACTAAAATGGGAAAATAAGTATGTCATTATGAGATGTACTGCATGGCAATGATCAATTTTGAATTACTGGATAATGAATTAAAAGAAATGTCAGCACCTTCAATAATATTGAGGGTAGCAGTAACAGCAGCTTTTCCAAATTCATTTTGGGCACAGCATTTGTAGGTGTCAGCTTCATCAATTGATACATCTGGCATCTATGAAAAGGAACTGATACCATTACATTTTGGAAGACCAAGAGTGGGGGGGACAAAATATTGATCATTCTGATTTATTGATCCATCAATCTTTATTTTAAATTTTAGTTATTTGAATGATCGTTCTTTTTCATATACTATATAGTGATCTCACCTGTAGCTGGTGTTCACCAGAAGCTTGGTCATAGACAATTTTGTGTCTTTCAGGGTCAGATAGTTCGCCATCCTTTCTTATCCAAGTCACAGTTGGTGTTGGATTTCCTGTAACTATTGCTCTTAAAATAGCAAGTTTTCCTAAAGAAAGGAAGCAAGCGTGTACAGTTGTGTTATTAATTAGCTTTAGAAACATTCCAGCATCATAAAAAATGAATTAGCATGCACATGTATTAGTTCTCGGCAAATTACCATACCTTCTTGAATAGTCAGACTAATGGGTTTGCGAGTGAAATCTGGAGTGGTCATTCCTTCAGGTAACTGTTCCACATATTGGGTAATCATAACCCCAGGCACCTTTGACCTCTTTTTAATTTTCACTGTCATGAAGTGAGATAAATAATATTATTTGTAACTGTATGTGCAAACAACTTTACTTATTAAATGCAGTAGACACATTATATTACTTGGGATTTCAAAATATACTGTAGTTCTTTACTTACCCTGTCCTGGAGCAGTTGGCTCCTCATCCTTAGCTTTCCGTATCTTAAACATCTTGGTTTATACAAGGTTTAAACAGCTTATCTGTTGATTAAAGTATATCACAACAAGAAGCTTTATAAAAGCGAAACACTTCACATAAGATAGAAACAGATAGATAGAAATTATTTTGAACACAATTTGAACTATAGATCCAAGAATGTCAGTGAGGTGACAACACACAGAGAAATAATTTGAAATGAGGATTATATTGCTGGCAAGATACCATGGACTTTATATGTAATGTGGAGCTGTAGTCAAGCCTTGACCACTATTAGTAACCATGAGAATCCCCATCTGTCTGACATGCAGTTAATCTCTTCCAGATTGCCTGAATCAGCAAAGGGTATCACTTACTCATTGCTTTAACTAATTTCGGCAGTATGACTGTCTTTGGAATGTGATGTTGACACATTTTGAGTAAACCCTGTTCTTGGTGAGAGAAAAAGAGTTATAATGTCATAGGACATGTTTTGGCCCTGCAATTTGAAATAGTAGGCCGAATATCAGTATGGCATGTAGGCCTAGCACATATTGTATAGTGTAAAGTGAGCAAGCCAGTGAGTTAGTACATTTGCCTGTTAAAAAGAAATCTCAGAGCAAATAAAATGTTTTCTTCAAAAACCATAAAAATGACACAGATCTCAAGACCTCTCTGTTACAAAAATAGAAACCAGAAATTAGAAATAGAAGATTTTTTTTTTTTTTTGCATTTTGGGATGGTAATCTTCAACGCAAAATAAGGCAATATGAATGTTAAGGCAATAATAATGTGTACAGTCAGCACAAATATTTTTAAAGATATACATTACAGGCAAATGGTGTAATGGCCTCTGAGTTAGTAATTCAAGCTGGACTCACTTCCTGTGATCACAAAATACGTAGCATGCCCTAAGTAGGTGACCTGCCTAATTTTGCTGCAATAGGTCACATACCTCATAAAACTATCTATCATTAACCAGGAAGTGACGCAGATGACTGCAAATGGAACAGGCTAGATTACTAATAACCAGCTCTGCAGATCTGTATTCAGCCTGAAATATCTGAAAAGTGGGTGAAAAGATACAAATAAGGTGCCACAGGATAAAATGTTGTTTTCTATTGCTTAATTTAACTTCTATACGTTTTTCTCTCTATAATTGTGTCATTAAATTAAATTCAGTCCAAAATTACTCAAACTTAATTTAGATAAGTATAATCTTTCTGCCTGCCAAATCACACATACTGCTTTTGAAAAATAATTGATGGCTCTATTAATGCTATCTGTTGAGTAAATAATGAATCATTTACATAAACAAACCTCCCCCTCATAAACAAAATTAGCATAATGAGATTTTGTATCATATGGCATTGTAGCATTTGCATATTTAATGACAATCAAAACTTATGAGGCATAAAAGTTTGTATCCATATGTGTTGTTTGAGCTGAACATTTTTAGTTGAAAGTGGAAAGAAAATAACAACTATCTAAAATAGATGTGTTCTGAAAGTGTCTTTTGAATACAAGATTTATATTATATGCTCAAGCTGCTGCTCAGTGATACCGTTGTAATGGATTCATCTGTATCCTCACCAAGGTTACAAGAATCTCCATTGGTTTTTGTTAGCTCATTACTTTAGTTTTATAACAATTAGGAGGCTATTCATTTATTACTACACTTAAAAGAGGTAATTTTAGCTGAGGTCTGTGAGCAAGTTTTACATTGGTGAAGTACCTCCATATTTAACATTTTTGTAGAGTAAGTGCACTGCTACTATATTTGTCTGGGACAAAAAATAGCTGTGCAAAGCAACTGATCGGTAGGACTGATTTATGAATAGGGTGTCATATTTATGTCCTAAGTCTCTGAGCTCCGTCTAGTGGCAGTGCATGTACTATTACTTCCTCAGCCTTTTCTGTTTTACAGTGCTACAATGGTTGCATCATCTTAAAGCTTAGTAGGCCTATGTACTCTAACCCTTAGATATTTGATGAGATGAGGACTTTCAGTAATTTCAGTACGAATAAATAGCAAACCATTCCTTTACACAGTAATATTTTTCATTTGTATTTTGGGTCAAATGTAAAGCGGACTGTACTTTGGGTTCAAACCCTTAACATGTCTCTAGCACCTGCACAATAATTAGCTTGAGCATCAATCAACATTTTCACAGATGTGTGACCTTTCCTCAGTCTGTGCTACAATGTTGCTTTCCTGCCCTGTAAACCAATTATAATATAAACGTAATTATTACATAATCATAGGTTTATTTTCAAATAAAACTGTAGAGAAACATGGCTTATAGAAACTACACAGAATATGCACACAGACTGCCTTGAATCTTGCCTTACAGCACGTGTCAGATTTTTCTAGTATTTGAAAGAATATGGACATAAATATCCAACCAGATGTTTAGAATTAACAGTCTTGCTCAATACCTTGTTAATTTACTTACTTTTTTCAAGGAAACTGCCTTTCTCTCCTCTCTCTTGCCAGTCAAGATTCTTCAGCTCTCCGTTTTGAGAGGCAATAGAGCCTTTTTCTAGTGCTCTTTCACTGTGGCTCAAGGGGATAGGTTTACTGACCTATTGGCCCTAGAGTGCTATAGGATCTTGAAGAGGGTGCAATCTCCAGGAGTGAAGCTTTCAAACTCCTCCCTCAAAACTGGAGTTTCAGCTTCAGTATTGCAGAGGGGTTCCTTTGACTGCACTTTTTAAAAGAGGAAGTGCCATGGAAGCACCATGTAAGTGTCATGGGCTGAAATGCCTTGCCATCGATTTATTCATCAATGGAGACTGGCTGATCATCATCACTACGTTCTATAGTCAAGAGGTGAGCAGCAATTAAATCCTGTTTTTTTTCCTTCTTCATTACATTACTTTTGTGTGTATATTTAAGAAATGTCATTAGTGTATTGAACAATTACTGTGAAAGTGAAAACCAAAATAAGTGGATTGGCATGAATGGTCAAACTCATTTTGGACATATTTGATAAAAAAAAGAAGAAGCAAAAAAGCAGTAGTAGCAGCATTCCATATACTTATGAGCCAGTGTTCCTTTTTCTGTCTTGTCAATAAAACTGAACATCACTATTTTCAAAGTAACATTTAACTTAGCGTTGTAATAAATACTTCTCATTGCAACTGAAAACTGTCATCTTGCACTGGTTAGTCATATGTGAGTCATGCATGAGTTGTAGCCCTAGGTGCAACTGTTGACCCTCTCTTCTTCAGTGATGCTAAACTTGGACTAATGTCTGACCCCAAAAATGCCCACACTGGTAATACAAGAAGACTGGACATAAATTATTCACTTAAATGTTCATGCAAGTGAACAAGTCATTTGAATTTTGATACTTGTTTGCTATGTCAAGGCTTAACCCAGGGCCACCCTATTTTTTTTAACATATGTGTGAATGCACAGTCTGGTAATGTACAATCTGGTAATCACTTATTTTCATGCTTTACAATTAAGATTAAAAATTCCACAACATAATATGACCTTGAAATATTTATTTATACCCAGCTCCCATACAATTTAGAACATAAGAAAAATACATGTTATAATTTTGGTAACTTTTATTTGTCTTTTGCATTTCTAATGAGTAAATTTAATATTTTGCAAGATTGAAAATTCAAAATTGGGGGAAAAACAAAACAATCTATTCAATCTAAAATAAAATAAAATAAAACTGTAAGATCACTACTACTCCTAAAAAGCATAATCTGCAGGTAAAACACAATACTTTGTTGTTACTTTGAATAATTACTGCTCTTCATACCAAAATAACTACAGTAATGCATCAAAATGGGAAACAATTTCAGCCTAAAAACAAAAGGCATCCAAGAAAATATTCAGTTACTGTATATAAGATTACATGTGATAGGGATAACTAAACTTTAAAAATATGCTTTTTTTTGTGCATATTACAACAACAACAAAATAACACAACTGGGTTTCTATTATGTTTATTATGTATCAAGCTCAGTCATCTTCATTGTGTTGATTCATTCTGGAAATAAAAGACAAAGGCACTGATTAGTTTTAGATCATTCATCACTCTGATGTACATACAATACATACAGTACAACACAAACATACATACATCAAAAGCATTTTAAAATACAGGCACATTTTGATCTCAGCTTTACCTCTGACTGTCAGTTTAGTGGAGCATTCTGCCCTGCCCAGAGAGTTTTCTGCAATGACCTTGTATTCTCCTGTGTCTTTAGGTCCAACCCTTAGTATAAGCATGGAACAGACTCCACAGGTGTTGGAGATGAGGTAGTTGGTGTTGGTATTCAGACTGATATTGTTGCGGAGCCATGTCACATGGGGTGTTGGATCCCCTCTTAGAGCACAGCTCATGTAGCATTCATACCCTTGAGGAGCAGTGTGCAATTTCAGCGGGACAATGAACTTGGGAGGACGGTCTAGATTGCAGGCCTTGGTCTCTGGCACATTAACCATGAACTTCTCTGAAAAAGGTAGATATACATTGTATCTAATTAGTTTTTAAGCATTAAGATTGTATTGCATGCGTCTTACGGGAGAACATGTTCTTATTTTGATGAGTTGCTAGAAGTACTGTCACATACCTTTTTTGACAGAAACAGACCACTTTGGTGACTCAGAGGGTTTGGAGGAGCCCATGTCATTCTTTGCAAAGACACGGAACTGGTATTCTGTGCCTCGCATGATGTTGCAGGCTGTGAATTTGTTGTTGAAGATGCGGTCTGCTACTGTGTGCCATGTTTTGTTTGAATCACGTTTAGTAACCATGTAATGCAGCCTATCATCACGTTTCTCATCTGGAGATTCTGTCCATGAAATGGTCAGTGTGCCAGGCACATTTTCATCAATCTCCACAGGACCTGGTGGCTTGGGTTCATCTAGAGTTCATAAAGTAAAAAAAAATCAGTGATGTTGTTTTATTTCTAAGTATTATTTCACAATTACTGATAATTTAACTTTTACCCATCTCACCTGTAACTCTAATTTCAGTGCTGAGTGTCTCTTGGCCAACTATGTTCTTGACAATAATTGTATAGATTCCAGTATCTGAACGTTCAGCGGAAGGAAGCAAAAGTTGGGATGCACCCTCAGCATTGCTGATAGTCACCCTTTTGGACACAGGCACTCCATCCTTCAGCCATGTGACATCAGGCCTAGGGGAGGCCTGCAAAGAATATGAAAAGATGACGTTTTCAGAGCACAAACTGGTGGCAGGTTCATTGTACTTATATTGTTATGGGTATGGAATTAATCGCTTCTTAAATTACCTCAAAGTTAAGGTTGACACGTGCAGTATTCCCTGCTCCCACCACCATGAAACTCTTCATTTTGACATCAGTGAAACGTGGCCTCACTAAATGAAGACAATTGTGAAGGTAAAAGTGAATCATTTGTCAAAAGGTTTGATGTTAACCACTTATTTCTCAGGCCAAATGGCTGCATGCACAGGAAATCTGATTACTGTACTGTTAACTGCAATAGGAAAGATGAAAATTATGGTTATTGTTTTTAGTAACAAATCAATACAGTAGTAGCATTGCAAGCATTTTTTTTTAAATTATTATTCATTAGTTATCATTAAGACATCATTAATTGTTACTGTACTGTAAAATACTGAATCACTTATTTTGACACATGTAGTTTGAAGTTCATTTTCTTACCAGGGGGAGGCATGGCTAAGATGTAGTTATTTAACTCCTGTGGCTCTCCCTCTCCTCCATCATTAGTGGCAATTACTCTCACCCAGTACATGGCCATTGACTTCAAGCCTTTCACCGTGAAGGTATTCATAATGATGGCATTTGCATTGCAACGATCCCACTCGGGGTTTTCTGCTGGTCTGATCTCCACAAAATATCCCTTGGCTTCATCTTCAACCCCTTGAATGTCTTTGGGTTTGGTCCAAGAAAGGGACAGGGTTGTGTAGGTGGAATCTGTCACCTTGACGTCAATGACTTTACCAGGAGGCTCTGTAATACATCATTCATATTCACTGCTAAACTTTGCAGGCTATACATAAACAATATGATTATGAAAAGATAATGAACATCCTAATGAATTAAATAATGGTAGATTTAAATGAAAAACCTACTTTTAGGGTCCCTGGCGAACACAAAGTCAGATGGGGTACTGAATTCACCCGCTCCAGAGTCATTGATTGCCGACACACGGAATTCATACTCCACACCCTCAACCAGATCTTTAACTGCACATTGTGTTGCTGTATAGACAAAAATATAACAAATAAATAAATCACATATCGTACGAAATATAAGTAGTAACAGCAACAAACCATCTCATGTTATATTCAGTATTGTTTTGTGATAGGCTGGCAGAAAATGATTAATGGGAATTTGTCTTGTAGTAATGATCAATAGAGAAACCTTTGATCATGTCATCAAGTGTGTTGACTGGGCTCCATATATTGCTGCCGTGCTTGCGTTTCTCTAGGTTGTATCCCAGAATGTTGGTTCCCCCAGTGTTAGGAGGAGGAGACCAAGTGAGATTGATGCAGTCTTTGAAGGCACTGACAACCTTTGGTGCTGCTGGAGGTCCAGGGTATGCTATATACACACAAATAGGGCCAATAAGTAAGATTACTGCCCCATGGCACAAAATGACCATAATACATCTGCGGTGGGTTGTTGATCAGTATCAACAACTCAATTCTTCTTCTGGCTTCCACACATCACTTTCTAGCCCTTACTCTGTGTTGTAATAAAAACTCCTCTCCTGTTGTCATTTCAAGATACCCCACCCCCACACCTACTCACATTTTCAACTGCTCAACAATGGAGTACAGTGCTACAAGTTTGTGTAAATTACAGGCCACCACAAAAAGGGAGAGGTGTGAGGGGGCTGTGTCAGAGACTTGTGTAGGAGGAGATAAGTTCTATCATAGTTGTTGCAATTCCTACTGGAAAGAGGTCATAAATTACTTAAATTACCTTTAAAGTCAAAATTGACCCACAGTTACTGTGAACTTTGTATTCATTTTATTTGTTGAGTCGAAATGTAGATTTCAGAAGTAAAAACAAACTCAATTGTATACATCTAAAATATAAATATAATATAAATAAGACATTTACTAAAACACTAAAATAATACAATTTCATGAGTAATGATCAAGGTTTACCTTTTGTGCCAGCCTGAATGTCCTCGGTTTCCATGAACTCACTGACACCCATTGCAGTCTCAACCCTGATGCGATAGCAATACCTTCTGCCGTGGTCTACATTAGTGTCCCTGTAATTGGCCTCTGCACCGATTGAACCCAGCTTCTTCCAGGTATTGCGTCCCACTTGTTGACGTTCAAGGATATAGTTGTCTATCTTGCAGCCACCGCTGTCTTTTGGTAGCCTCCACTTGATTTCAATTGCAGAGGAAGAGGCCTCTATAATCTCCAATGGTCCCATTGGAGGAGTGGGTTTATCTGTCAAAAAAGAAAGGATATAAAATTATACTTCACCCTAGTTCCATATGATCACTAAAACCTAAGACTTTGAAATACGTCACAATTGTAGGTGAACCAGCATTTAATTTTCATAGAATTCATTATACATACCTAGTACAATTACTTGGCTCAAGGCCTCAACAGCGCCAAACTCATTTTTGAGTTTTATCTTGACTTCTCCACTGTCCTTGCGCTGTAGCTTGTTTAGAACCAGACGGCTGTACCCATCTGTGTGCTCTATCTTGGTATTTGTTTCATCCGAAAGCTCTTCACCATCAAGGTACCACTGAACCTTTATTGGTTCCCGTCCAATATAAGGTAATTTGAAAGAAGCTTTTTGACCCTTTTTCACGGTTACAGTATTTTTAAATGCCTCCAGGTCCGCAGCATCAAATCTAGGCGGATCTATAAAATGTGTTAAAACATGCAAACAGACAAATGTTTTTAAAAAGTCTTGAAACAAACTTTTGAGTAATATGCAGTATTGTTCAAAATCAGTTTTATAGCGAGTATGATTTGTAAACAGAACAGATTTTTGTATCAATATATATATATATTTTTTACCTTCAACAATAATCATGGCCTCAGTCTTACGACCATCTGCCTCAAATCGATATTTCCCAGCAAATTCCTCTGTGACTTTGAGAACTTTCAGTCTGTGGAAACTTCCTTCTTTAGAAATGGTTACATCCTCTGATGATTTAATCTGGAAAGATAAATTGTAGTGTATAAAGCCATATCAGAAACACTACATTTTAAAGTAATCATGTTTAGACACAAAGGCTTACCTCATCTCCATCCTTGTACCAGAGTCCCTCACAATCATCACTGCTCAGTTTACACTCAATCTCTGCTGGTTCTCCAATAATGGCTTTGCAGTCAGAAAGCCCAGCATGAAAGTGAACTCCTGGTTCTGGGGATTTATCAGCCACGATAAATTCACTCAGTGAATGCACAATTGTTACAGCTTACACCAATACAATTTGTTGTTGCATCTGTTACATGTTAAAGGGCATAGAATATTTTTGTAGTTCATATATGTATGGATTCATGGCATACATGCTTGCATGAAATCCAAGTGTACTAACTTACCTCACTTTTTAACTTCTCAAACATCACTATTTACATTTTGCTGTTGATCCCATGTATTTTATTGTGGTATTTATTACATATAAAATACATGTTAAAATGCAGATTTTAATGTTTGAGTGTACAAAGTTCAAGAGCACATAATTCACGTTAGCATGGGATGTAAGAAAATCGAATTTGTTTGCCTCCATTTGAAACTTGGACTTCTTCAGGAGTATTGAGTATTATTGTCTGTTTCCTGTTTGGAGTGGTCATCTTCAACTTCATCGCAGGAGAATTTTTTTCTTGGCTCTTCAGAATGTCATCACCCAAGCATTCATTTATTTACTTTTCCTCTGTTCGTTCAGTTACTCTTCAGAGATATACTTGGTCTTAAAACTTGAAATTACATTTGATTCATTGTATCATTTCCCCAGGTCTTTGGTCAGCGTAAGAAAGATTCATGTATTTGATTTAATGTGTAGGAGTCAAATTACTGCATGTCCTCCAAAGTCAGCTTGGGTAGTCTTCCATCTTCAAATTATGCAAGATTGCACGTGATGTTATAAGAAATTCCTGTAGCTCTGCTTACTATGCACACTTTTCCCCTTGTCCCCTTCGCAAGTCTTACATTATCTTCCCACATGTTGCAGAAGTTTATCAAGAACATGATCAGTTGCTCAATTAATTAATGTGAATGTAATTTGTCATGGATTTGTAAAAAAGCAAGCAAGATTGTTAACACTGAGCACAGATGCATGTAAAATATTACACACACACACACACACATACACACACACACAGTCTGCAACACTGAGATGGAGACATAAATATTCTCTTCAACCATAGATTGGCCTGTTGGAATCAAACCATTCCTTCAAGCACATAGAAAATCAATTTTCTGTTATTTACAGTCTCATGACTAAAGAACTTTTTGCTGTGTTTGCGTTTACATCCACTATGTAAACACTTCATAGTTACTTCAAGAAGTAACTATACTGTAAACTGTATATGCTACAAATTAAATTAATTGGTACATACTCTATGATCATTCTAAAAGGCCATTTAACCAATTAGAGATCAAATGTAGCATTCGTCTGAGTGGTCACACACTTGCTCTGTAAACCCTCAAATCAGTGGAAAAGGCATTTGTTCATCAAATGACTTTGCTCCATGACGGTGCCTCCCATGCAGCAGTTAATACCGTGCCCAAAGTCTTACCAACAACTGTCTCCTCGACCAATGGGCCTTGCTTTGCACGGCCTGCACGATTGCCAGCTGCTGCTGACTCACCATGTGCCTCCCCATCGTCTGTAGCCTCACCATTTTCAGCAGATTCACCACTGCCTGCTGACCTGGTGCCATTAGCACCGCTGTCACCACTTGCTTTTCTGTTTATCGCTTTTTTCTTTTTAGGGTTTCCTATGATCATAATTACATCAATCCCAGGTTTCTTATTTGCTGTTGGATATGCCTTACAAATAACATGAATGAAAACATTAACAATAACAATTACAATGCCAACATTAGCCATAAACGCACCAAGATCAGCAGTAACAACACAAATAACAGAAAAACTATAACTTCAAGGCAAAAGGAGATTGGCAAAGGTGTTACCCAACCCGCAATTCAAGATCAGTTCAAGAATGGTAATTGTTCATTGAAAAAAGAAACAAAATCTCAATTGCTTAGGGATAATGTAGAATGTTGTGGTCTTGATTCACGCTATGGTTTTTTTTGTGTGAAAATGCTTGCTGTACATTAGTCTAGCAGGACAATTTTTCATTGATGGTCTAAATGGTGTGAATATTTTTTTAAATGTTTTTCATTCTTGATATGCTCACATTGAATATGTTCATTGAGTAAACACCTTTCCAAAAGTTAATTAAAGAAGGTATTTATTACAACATAAAGACAAACATGTCTACAAACATAAAATCACACATTACATCCAAAATACAAATACAGACCATATTTGTATTTCATTGAGTAATGGATACAACATACATGCTACAATAGGAAATGCATAGCGTAAGCAAAATGGATTCATAAAGTTATGTTTTACTGATCACTATTGGCTAAATTTAATTAAGGTGACAAACATAATATTCTAAACACAGGATTTTTCATGCGGGGACCCATGTGAGCAATTAAATCTCTGGTCCTGGGACCCAGGCTCATCAAAACTATACTTTACTGACCCAACAGAATTAGCCACACAAGCCATTCTGACTCCCAACCCATAATTTACTAAACTAGGTATCTAAAAAAAGGTGTGTAAAAAACAAAAATACAATCTCATGTGAATCCATGTTACTATCTCAGGCATTCAGGACGAAGCAGGTTCTATCACTGAAACATGACTAAACATATGAAATCCACTTGGGCTGGATGGACTTTTCAGCTTATTTTATGAGTGATACAGTGCAGCAATGCACAGCACATTCTGTGTGGTGTGTGTCAATAGTTACATTTGGTCAGTAGTTCTACATGTAACATATAGTGTTAATACATCCGCATAAAAGTTAAATGTCTAGAATGCCCAACAAAAGCATCTATCAGTTGTGATGCCAAAGTCATGTTCATTCACAAATAACTATAGTCAGTAAAACACCCATAGCATGCAACCTTTGACATATCTTACCGACAACAGATTCTTCAACCACCAGATTTCTCTTTTTGTGACGCTTTTCTTTTCCCCCAGATTTTTCACTTTGTTCATTCAGATCTTCCTCATTATTATCATCTCCTATTGGTGATCATCAATAGCAAATTGATATAGAATGATATTCAATCATGTTGAATTATATATTCACCCATCGTTATATTCATATTGAGCTGAAATAATATTATTATTAATATTAATATACATAAACATGACATGTGCTGTAACATTATACTGGCATTCTTTAATCTGCATACTGTAAGCAAAATTGTTATACATAACATACATAACATAATGTTATTGTGGCTATTCTATTTACTGTACTCTGATTTTATTTATTACTTGTTACAGTCATTTAAAACTATGTGAAATGTTTGTTTAAATATTATTCTATTGTCAATTGATGTTTTATAGGCAGCAAAAAATAGCTATAGACTTACCTATCACTGTGTCTTCCACAAGTGGATGATCTCTCACACGTTGCCCTTCCTCTACTTTTCTCTCTCCCTCAATTTCTTCATCGGACTCTTCCGATGAATCTTCATCGGAAGATTCTTCTCCCTCAAGATCCTCTCCCTCTTCAGCATCTTCACCTTCTCCAGCTCCACTTTCAGCTCCGCCAGCACCAGCAGCAGTGTCTTTACCAGCTTCTTTACCAGTGTCTTTTCCAGCTTCTTTATCAGCTTCTTTACCAGTGTATTTTCCAGCTTCTTTACCAGTGTCTTTTCCAGTGCCTGCACTTTTACTACCATCAGCATCTGCAGCAGAGCCTGCGCTATCAGCTGGACTGGTTGCTTTCTTTTTAT
>CABFOP010023478.1:4297-19354 GCA_900683385.1 Anoplogaster cornuta
TTTTATTCTTATTGTCTAATCATGTGCTGTTGTAAATCAATAGATGAATGTGTGTTTCAATTTCAAATTATTTCAGAAGATTATCTGCATTAAAAGCAAGGGTGCCAATGATCTTGGCCAGATTGGAGTGTATGTGCTTTGCAGTTTGTGCTACCTGCATTTGAGAGGTTGGTAGATAAGAGTTGCATCTTTACATTGCAATTAAATACACTGGGGCAGGGCAGAAGGGTAAGGAGGAGAGATTGGTCAGCTGGGGGCTAGACATGTGTAGCTTTAAATGAATGCATGATTAGATACACCATGTAGAGAATTGTACTGAAGGGGAAAGTGTTCCACATTTTTATTCCAGAAGGTTATTCAACTATTGTTTATGAAATAATTTATTTTTGCAGTTCGAGTTTTTGTTCCTTGAACTTTTTCTAAGCTTTATTGATAATTTTCACCATGTGCTTATGTCACACACTAACTTTCCAGTGCTTCGTGTCATTTAGTGAGACCAACCTTCGTTCTTAGCTTTTCAATCTGGTGCTCAACGTCCTCAATGTCGTCTGTGTTCTCCAGGCGTTCGTACACCACGCTCCGTGTGCCTTTTATCAGATTCAAGGGGAGCACAGACATGCCGTATGCCTGAAAACCATTAAAATCACACATTGTAGTCAGAGCAGGATGGCACATATGGCTGAATACATGTGCATCCACCCACACATGCACATCCCTGCTTGATGACAAGCACATCGCAATGTGTAATAAATGACAGCAGTTAAATCAAGGTAAACTAACACATACACACACAGATAAAATCATATGGTAGTTTCTGGTCTCCCAGGCCATTCCAGTCATTTTTGGTGAAAAAAAAAGAAGATTAAAATGGTGGAATTTGTAATTGTGCTGGAGTTTATTGGTGAATTTGCAGCAACCATTTTGTGTGGATATGACATTGGCTTATGAAACCGTGGTGCAATTTATAGCTTAACAGTGCCCCCATGTGACAACACTCCTCTCCATTCAAGTTTTAAAGAAATTTCTAACAGTAACATGGGTGGAGAGAATAAATAACAGAAAAAAAAGAAGTCTCAGTTGGGGGAGGAGGCATCTACCATAAATGTCGACAAAAAAAGAATTTAGATCAACCTTTCACTTAAGCAAACATCAAAAGCCATTTCCTTTCAGTTCGGAATGAATAAATAAATAATAAATGACAATGACAGACATACAGACATAGAGACAGACAGGCATACAGACATACAGGCAGGCAGACAGACAGAGAAAGACAGGCACACAGACACACACACAGACAGACAGACAGACAGACACACAGACAGACAGACAGACAGACAGACAGACAGACAGACAGACAGACAGACAGACAGACAGACAGACTCAAAAGGCACATCCGAGTATCAGTGGACTTGGGAGCCTCCTGCCAGGCACAATATGGGATGTCTGAACCTTAATTAAAAATGAGGGACATCTCTAATACTGGAAAATAGGCCAATCAATACAAGATGAAGAGTGGTATGCCAACGCAGTCTTGCTCTCCTTGTGCTCTGTCCAACTTGCGAGCGATGCCATGTTAATGATTCATAATAAAACAAGGAGGCCTTTTGTGCAATGTTATCTTCATTCCTGTCAAAAGATGCTGGCCCCTTTCTTCTGTTGAAGTTTTCAAGTGGGGAAATGTTTGAGTCTATATTTCTAAAACTACTTTTACTAGTTTCTGACTGTTAGGTAGCATTAAGAGCATCACATGGGATACTAAGTCAGGCTAGACTATTATTAGTCTCTGCTGTGGATCTCTGCTACGGGCGATGTCGCCTCCTGCAATGAATCATGGAGCTCTTAAGGCCGAAGCATGTCCCGAATATCAAACACACTCATAAAAGGAAAACCTGTCCCAGATCCCAAGAGAAACATTTCCCTTCCCTGCCATTGCGCTACTACACATGAGAAATACAAACCAAAACACAGGTGTCTCTCTCTCCACTCAGCTGGAATGTACATACTTAGTTTAGGCATAATCATGAGTGCTCATTAAACATGTTGTTAAACCCGCTGTGGTCAATAACAACCAAGAATAGCTTAGAACGGAATAGTTGGGAGTGGGGAGTGGGGGTACTGGGGGTGCTGGCTGAAATCATTCAAAGCGAGTCATGTGACTATGGAGTCGGAAGGGGGAGAATTAAATGGGCACAGGTCTCCTACACAAGCCTCCTCTTTGTTGCTATGTCTACTTATGCTAGTGGGGCCAAAAGAGGGGAGGGAGAGGAGGTCGTCCCCTACATCTTCAATACCTTTTGATAAAAGGGCTACTACAGTATAGCTAACCAAACCTCCTTAGGAATAGAAGTGCTTTAGACCAGCTGGTTTAATGGCTGTGTGACAGGGCTCAAAGGCTGTTTTTAAAAGCAAAGAAATATAAAATGCATGAATCAAATATCAAATATAATCACCCTGAAAAAACAAAAAAAAAACAGCCAAGGAATGGAGAAGAAAAGTATTAAAGTAAGTATTTAAGTGGCACTCTGATTCATCCACGGCACCCATCTTCCCCGGTCAATCTTGTGGACTGTGATTAGATCGGCAGACATTAATCTCTTCAACTTTTCGTTCAGCATCAGCATCTTAAAGCTGGCAATTTAAGCGCAAGAGAAAGGTAGGTGCACCAGAGACAGAGCCATGAGAGCCATAAGTCAACGTGCTAGCCAGGCTTTTAAATTACGCCACAGGACTTAACATGATGCACGAGCCCAGGGGGCCTCTTGTCATCACAGTTATGTACAATTGAACATGGAGTAGGAGATTATATAAAAGGAATATGCATATGCAAGCATTCCATGAACATTAAAAAGTGGCTGTGCCAGTAATTCATTGCAATGCCATCTCAAAGGCAAAATGCAAAGTAACAGTACATTTTATTAAATGAGTGATTTTCTTACTCCTCTTACGTTCCTATGTGTAGGAGAGGAATGCATTTTGGAATAGATGCATGGGGTGACTCAAGGAGAAGTGAAGATGACCCATGAACAATGTTGACAACTATTGTCTGGAACATCATGAAGCAACAATATTCTATTAATTTTGCTCAATGAAATTATTTTGACTGAAATACCATTAAAAAATGCTAATTCAATATGAGAAAAAAACATGAATTTCAGGTTCTTTGGGAATGAAATGGATGGAATGGGTGGACTAAATCTGTATGTTTACTAGTACATAGTAATGGCTAATGAAATTCTGACAACGAGCAACCAATAAACATTCAAACACTTGGCTACTGGCTAGATCGGCAAGCGAGATGCCAACATTGCACTAGCCACCGTGCTCCGAGGGTAGCCAGGAAGAACCTCTACTGTCTACAAAGAACAAAGCTCCCATTTTAAATTTGCCAGAGATCACCTGGACCTGAAATTGTGCATGAAAAAAAAAGCACAATTAAAGGGCATTAGCGCAGGTGCAAAAATAAGTTGATCTCCTCTTGTATTAGTTAAATCAACCTGGATCTGGACAAACTGATGACAGAAACATCTCTGAAAGTCTGTTCTCTGGACAGAGGAGTCTAGAAATGAACTGTTTGGTTGTAATAAAAAATGGCAACTTTGACAACAACCTAAAATTGCCCACCACCAAAATATCCAAGCATGGTAGTGGGAGAGTCATGGTCTGGGGCTGTTGTACTTCCTCTGGACCTGGACGACTTGACATCATTAAGGGAAACATAAATTCTGAGGGATACCAGTGAATTCTTAAACGGAACGTCAGGCCATCACTCCAAAAGCTAAACCTGGGCTGAAAGTGGGCATACCAAAAGACAATGATCCTAAGCATTCAAGCAATGAATGGCTCAGGAAGAGGTTTAGTGTTCTGGATTGGCCAAGTCTTGACCTAAATCCAGAGATGCTGTGGCAGGACCTGAAGTGGCTGTTCATGTGAGACCTCAAAACGTAGTTGGTCGAGTTCTGTAAGGAGTGGACAAAAAATCCTCAAGGATGATGCCAGAGACTGATCAGTGGCTATAGGAGATGTTTACTCCAAGTCATCGCTGCCAGTTATTGATTGAAGGAGTTCACATATTTTTGCACACAGGGATAGCTGAGCTTTTGTTAAATATACCGGTTTTGCTAAATCAACAATATAAGTATATCATAATTATTCGTGCATGTTCTTTATTTGGGATGTCTTCATTTATAAGGTTTTCAACAAACTTTCAAGCATGAACTACTGTAGATAGAAAATACCAAAATGACAATAACTCACAGTAACAGGAACATATTGTATAGATATGGATAAGATTAAAACTGAAATATCACAGCCTTGGATGATCCAATTGCTGATTCATTATTTTTGTGAAGCATGCCTCAACAGATCAATTTCTCACAATAAGAAAAGCAACCCTAATGATGGTAGTCTGAAAATGAATCATTTCATGGCAATTTGAATGGATAGTGTGGGCACTGGGCACAACAGTCTTTTGGTTTATATTTGTATAAATACATTTTAGAAGAGGTTTGAGTGTTGAGTAATCTGTACATGCTATCTGAGGTACAGTTGGAATGGCTACACAACTGTAATTGCGGTGGAACACCTTGATAGAAAACAAACAAACGGAAATGTTTGCAGCTTTTGACAAACAGTAATGTTTAATTTAATCAATTTAATTAATTCATTGGTTTATTTAATTGGATTAACAGATAGACAGATAGGCACCATGCTTGGTCAAACCAGAGGATACGATACTTAACATCATTTCGTAGAAGATAACTCTATTTTGCATCTGTTGTAGTTGAATATTACATGATTTGATTTACTTGTACCACAGAAAGTGTCACATTGGCCAAAATGATGTGGAGGCTAGAACTTGCTTCATTTTGCATTTATTTAAAGTGCACCGGGCTGCTGTGTAGTTTATATCACAGAAAGTTGTTTGAATTAAGGGTGAGTGGCTACCTCTGCAAAGAGTAGTGATAAATTAGCCCAGGAGTCATGGACATTCCTGCTGCATACGGAAACTGTCACTTAGATTCCATTAGGTTAATCATGCATAATAGTAACACATACCAAAGAATGATAAATTACCCAGCTTTTTTGAAAATATGGTAAGGCTAGGTAAGGTAGGTAGAGGCAAAATGGAGTCCGCACACTGAAAAATACTGAGGCTCCCAGACAGTTTATTTTAACGTTTCGACCAAAGGGTCTTCTTCAGAAATTATTTAGTGGATGTGCAAGCCCTTTTTTCCTCTAAGGCTAGGTAAGGTGCCATCAAGAAGAGTTTTGCCACTTACAGTATAGTCAGGGTAAAGAAGAGAGAGCAAGTAGATTAAAGGATAAAAGTGAGATGAAAAGAGATTCTGTATGCGTGTCTGGAGGAGGGGCAGCTGCTGTTGTCTTCCACATAGCTTATTTGTTTGATTGACTCTATCATAACAGGGAACATCAAAAACAAAAACACACTAGGAGTCATGATTTCCACAGGGTATTCACTAAGACCATAGCAACATGGGCTCAATCCAAATCTGAGCACAGTTCTGTCCTCCAAACTTGCTGGGTAATTATCCACTCTTTAAAGAACTGTGAAAAGCAAAGTACGAACAGTGGATCCAATCCCAGCTGAGATGGATTATAGGTCCTAAAGGGAGATTGGTTCTACAACTTACTACACTGAATTGTGTATTATTCATTAAGAGCTCCACATTCGATTCTTGTGTAATTTGTCCTCTTTAAGCTTGACAGAAACTGGATAGATCCGGGTTGGCTGTCAGTCTTACTCTCACTCCCTAGGTTGATATACTTTTCGTTTTTTCTACTTTCCCCCCAGCAGACACTATTCTATGTTATTCCCACCCAGACACCAGCGCCACCACCTCCAGGGAATGTTCACAGTCTAGTTACCATGATAACGGCTGTGAAAAATGGACAACATTAACAAGTGTTACAGCCCAGTCAATTTTTCTTATCTAGGAAAAAAATGAAAAACTGCTGAATGCTGAGGGAATCAAAATACAGGCATATATTAATGGACATTGAAGTAGATCTATATATATAAATAGACAGCAGATAAGTGGGCCAGTGGAGGGTGCACATACATCATGCAAAAAGTCTTGAGCACTCAGGTGAAAGACAGCAGTCTGAGCAATCTGAGCAATTGAATGCCAGAACCTTAGAATCACAAGGCATTACTATACTGAAAGGCCACTCCATCACTAGGTGCATCTCAACCAAAATGTTGTGAACCCGTTTGTACACAAAAATATTTAAGTAACTGCACTAAATATGAACTCAAAGAAAGATAACTAAATGTCAAACATGATATAGCCAATGAAATAAAATAAAAACAATAATAATCATAGCAGACACAAAATGACAAAAGGAAAATCTTATTATTCCTGCAATCCCTAAGTTTTACATGTTATAAGGACTCCTCTGAACAAAGAGGAGAACATGTCCCATTAAGCTACTGGGCTGGCAACATTTGGAAATCATCCCTTTCGATGATGAGCCTCATTTTATGTGCAGATATAGCCCACCCAAGCACATAAAGCAACATCAGCCACCCATCTCTGGTCCCCACTCACCGTGTAAGTGATCACTGCCAGCATGCCAATCAAGGTCAGGGAGCTGATGGAGAAAGATAGAGCGGGTAGACCATCTGCAGGTGGAGAGAGAGAGCAAAGCCATTGGAGATTTGACCTTGACTTCTGACAAAGAACATTGATGGACTCTGATACCATAGTGTACAAAACATTAAGAGCCTACTTTTCCTGTAACACAAATAATATATGTGCACTTTTGCAATATTTCAGAAAGCTGCTGTTTCAGATTTCTAAATGTAGCAAGTGGTACAAAGCTGTCAATGAAAGGTCACAAACATATTTGCCCTGCAAAGTGAGAATAGTAAAGACGCTTGGAAAAATGTGTTTATTTATTCATTCATTCATTCATTCATTCATTCATTATATATATGGCCAAAATCCCTGGATCTGGAGCAATGTCAATATTCAATTATACAATTAAATTATCACTCTACTACAGTGATTATTACTTTCAAGGCTTTGACATTGCTTTTCAAGATGCCCATGTTATGGGAAATGTGGGAAATTTGTATATGTATACATTTACCGGTAGATAGGCACATTTACCAGCAGGCCGATAAATGTATACATCTCCGAAGGTAACTCTGGTAAATGTGTACATTTCCTGGTTAATTTGAGTGGAAAATGCTAGTCACAGTAGCATGTGGCTCTCTCAGTCCTGTCCCTACATTTTGTTGAGGGTATGGCATACCACATGGCCAAAATATCAGATTGGCTTCTGTAGTAAACTGAAATCTGAGACTGGAAGATTCATTCAAATAATGCTAAGACATCAGAAAATTGGCAAAGGAAGACCCTGTATTTGGTGGGTTTTCATGCAACCCCTCCCGATTGACTTGCATCACATACTGTAGTGAGGACAGAGGACCATAGAGTTGGTAGATGTATACATTTCCCAACGTAAAAGGTACATTTCCCATACCAAGTGTACCATGATCCTATTATTAAAATCATTACACATTAACCTCTAACGCTATTTTACAAATGTTTACAAATTATTAAAAATTAAAATAAATGAAGTCTTTATTCAACCCCTTTGCAGTGATACTTCTAACAATCTTAACATTGAGTTACGGGGCATCCACATTTCTTTGAATGCCCTTAAGATGTCTCTACAACTTGATTGGAGTCCTCCTGTGGTCAATTAATTTGATTGGTTATGATTAGAATGAAACATGTTTATACAGGGTCCGACAGATTACAGTGCATGTCAGAGCAGAAACTACCATGATGTCCAAGGAACTGTTTGTAGAGAAGAGTTAGGAGGACAATTGATCTAGGAAAGGGTGTAAAATAATTTCTAGTGTTGGGAAATCAAAAGGCACAGTAGGTTGCATCAATAGGAAATGGAAAAGATATGGAACTACTCAGACTCTTTCCAGTGTTGATTGTAGGACCAACTGACCAAGACAGATCCAGGGTCAGGGTAGTGACGAAGAAACCAAGGACCACTCTGACAGATCTAGAGAGTTCCTTGGCTGCAATGGGAAATCTTGTCAGAAGGACAACAGTCACTTCACAAATTTGGGCCATATTCGAACAAAATGACCCTAAGCATACAGCCAAATAAATCAACACTGCAATGACACAGCAGCCCGGCAAAAGCCCAGACCTGAATCCTTTGCAAAAACTTTTCACAGACGCTCCTCAACCAACTTGACTGATCTTGAAAAATCTGCAAGGAAGAATGGGAGAAAATCCCCAAATCCTGGTGTGCCAAGCTGATACAGATTTATCCAGGAAGACTTGAAGCTGTAATGGCTGCCAGAGGTTCTTCTACAAAGTATTGACTAAATTAGATATTTCTGTACATCTTTTCCAATACATAATTAGGAATTGGGAAAGCACAATGCCTGGCCCCTTGTTCTTTAATCACATCAAATCAAATAACATTTATTTGTATAGCCCTAAATCAGCATTACAGTCTCTAAGGGCTTCACAGTGCCCAACATGTGAAACAATAAATGGTTAGTACACAACATCCCTCAGCCTTGGACCCTCAGCAGAGGTAAAAACTCCACCCCAAAAAATGTCATGTTACTGTCATTTTATAGATTGAACACAAGCACAGTATTTAAACATCTGGTTCTTTCACTGTAGGTTGAGTTGATGTGTGTCACCTTTGATTTAGGTAGAAAGGGGACCACCCATTAGGCAAGGGCAACAGTGGGTGTCACACCAGCTGTCAGAGCTGGAGCCAGAAGACAGGGATTGATGAAGATACTGATTGCCTCTCTCCCCTGTCAGGATCCCACCTGTCATAGGGTTCCAAGTAAAAGCTACACAGTTGTCCCTTTCGTGGTTATCCCAAACCCCCTCAGCTGCAACGGTGCCCAACCTGTCAGAATGGGCATAGGTGGCTCTCTGCTTGCTTTTCTCCTTGGGAATGACATTTGATGAGGAATATGAAATCCTTATTCATGGTATGTATAGTTTGTGCTGTTTATGATATCTGTCATTCTCAATTGAAAGCATTTCGCAAGCAGCAGGACAATGAGGAAAATGGAGATAAATTATATACCTGCTCCCTATCGTATGGTACGCAAAAATTAACTTTAGTCTGACAGCTGCGCTAAACATTAACATTTGAATAGATGTTTCCTACTCCTGAGTGTTTCATTGTGATTTTGCCACCTTTGTTTAGTGGTGAGCTTGGTAAAGGAAACAAAAGCTCCATGTTCTGCATGGAGAGCATTGTGTTCATGAACTCTGCACAAAGAGAGGGATGGATGTTTCCTGCCTCTCTGGTTTCTTGAGCTGATTTTCCGGGGATTAAGCAGAGGGAATATTGTCTATTATCGGCGGTGCTCCACATCTGTACAGTCCTGATTCCAACAGCAATGGAATGAGGTGGCTCTTATCACACTGCGCATACAACCCTTCAGGCTTGTGTGCATTCAGACTTGTACAGAGAGGTGTTTATTAAAGAGCTCATTTAGCCCTAACACTCTGCTTCTGTGGTATGACATAATCATGCAACTATGATGACATAACATCCACACTCAAATGAACCAAAATGAAGTAGGAAACAGCTATAAGGGTTAGGTATGAGACATATAGGATTGCACAAAATATATGACAGCCCATCAACAGTTCCACTTCAGATGGTGGCAATTGTTTGACTGTGTCACAGAAGTTACAGTAAAGAAATCAAAGAATGGCGACAGATCTGGTTCTAAAATCTGAATGATACATCTTGTATTTTGGACACATTCTGGCTTCAATACCAATGGTAAAGTAGAACCAGGCAATTTAGATAGTCATATCCACATCTGAGGGAAGTAAAACAAAAAAAGTAATAACTTTGAACAACTTGCCCTCCGCTATTTCCTGAACTTGAGAGCACTTCAACTGCCTCACAATCAATGTGTCATCTGAAGTCTTGAAAGCATTTAAAGTAAAGTAGCGTCTATTTTAATCCCTATAATTTTATGACTTTTAAATACAAATATAGGCACAGGCCAGGTTTGGAGATAGAGTGATGTGATCTCATTAATCTTTAGAGGTGAATCTCAAAATTCACGGCATAATGACAAGTGCAACTGTAAAGGTCGTTTCACACTACATCGGCATTTCCCATGAGGTCCGGCGGAAAACCTGCTTACATAAGCAGGGAGCAGGTGGGTGTTTATTTTTTTTTCTAGGAGAACGCAGAGCCATTGGGAGAACGGACCACACACGACTATTTCATTGGCCGTGCTTCATTGCATCATGGCGCAAGTGGGGTAAAGTTCAAATTATTTCAACTTTCAGTGGCGCGCCCCGCCCACCCCGCCGAGAGGGCCGCTACCACCGGCCGCCTCTCATTCTCATTGAAAAGAATGGCCAGTGGGGCGCAAAAACCCGCGGAGCCCGCTGTAGTGTGAAACGACCTTTACCTATTTCAGCTCACATTAAAAAAGGCACATTATCTCTCTCATCCACTATATCTACTTTTAGTTTAACAAGTCTGGCTGCAATGGCGTCGTTGAATGCTTGCCAAGCAGTTGTAGAAAAGGCTCCGGGCATTGCTACAATGGCAAATAATTTTTTATTCAGCTTCTGAATAGCTACAGTATGAAATATTACTGTATGCTCAAATTGCCATATGGTCAATTTTGTTTAACTAGGGCACCATTGGTGAACAAGCAGCCACTTGTGGCTCTATGGGGACAGAAAATAAGTGGACATCTTTTGTGTGCCCGAAGGACAACATAGAGTAGAAAATGATGAATGACAGGGTGATTCACTTTGTCTATTAAAGGTAGTACGAGCAATTCTGAAAGTTCTTTGTTTACCTCATTAACTGTGACAGAAGAGTTGCGCCGCATGGTTAAGGTGTTTCAGTACAAAACTCCATCGAAGCGCGGCAAAAACGCGGCTTCCTCGTTAAGGCTCGTTAATTTCCTGAATCCTTTCCTCGGTTTTCAGCGACCAAAGAATGACAAATTATATCACCGAAGTTCACCGACGTTAAGCCTGAGTGTTGTAAATGTGATGTCCAGAACTCTGCTTGTCCGTTGTATCTTGGTTAGTGTTTTTTAGCGACAGAAGTCCTCTCCACCATAGTCCAGTGTTAAACAGTGTTAATTACTCGACTCTGGTTTACCGCTGATGTTGTGCAATGGACGTTGGTAGGCAGGAACGGCCGAGTATGCCAGCCAATCATTTCATTGCAGCCAATGGATCATCTAATCATTTAATTAGAGCTGAAGGTAGCGTTAACAAATCAAATCAAATCACATTTATTTGTATAGCCCTAAATCACAGTTACAGTCTCAAAGGGCTTCACAGTGCCCAACATGTGAACAATAAATGGTTAGTACACGACATCTCCCAACCTTAGACCCCCTGGAGGACGAGGAAAAACTCACGACAGACACATAGTCTGTCCAATCATTTCATTCGGACCGAATGAAATGATTGGACGTATTTATTACAGTATTACAGCTGCTACAGACACCGGGTTTTTTTCATTTTTTTCAGAGGACTTGATTTATTGATTTCTGTCGGGATATAAAGACAATTTCTACTCATATAACCAAAAATGCTGCTCAGAATATTGCTCGTATTACCTTTAAAGTTTGTGGTCTATGGTTTTATCATATCTGAGTCAAAGGTTGAATGAAGCTGCTGCCAAGCCTTCAAATCTATAGTTTGGCATACCTTACTAACACTCTACTTGAAATATCATGACACACTCACAATGCCTGAACATAAGTTTCTTAACAGCTGCATAGCACCTTCATGATTTATGCCTTATGCCAGCTTTTACAGTATAAGAGAAATAAATATTCCACTAGGATTTCCCACAGCACTTCGTATACGCTGGAAACCTTTGCAAAAAAACACCCCACCTTGACTGTAAAACCCTAAAAATAAAGGTAATTGTTACAACTTAAGTTAGCAAGTAATAACTCAAATTATTCCCTTTATTCCCGTCCTTTCCATTGTAAACCACTGCCTTTCTCTTTGCATTCATTGGTATACAGTATTTCATGAACCTACAATACAACTAAGTGTGCATATTATTTATATCACTATTTAGGGTTGTCAGCCACTACCACCGTGAGTAATCTTTTCCTTCGGGAAACCCTGATTCCACATTGTGGATATTCTGACACAAGGTCCATCCTAAAATCACAGAGATATATGGACACCTGTACAGCCAATCACCGGAGGTCAGACTATTTTCTTTTTCTTTTCTTTTTTACCAAGAATGTCATAAGGACTATTCTTGAAAAGAATATGATAAACCTGTTAATACTAATGATAAATGAAATAAACATGAAACAAAATGTTGTGAATGGGGCCAAATTGCCTTATTGGCAAAATGTATACAGCAGAGTGAATGCTTAAATTATAATTAGAATGTTTGTTAATTAAAATGTACACTTTCACATACATTTTAACAATATGCTTTTCAAGTAAGATATTATACTATGTACTGTACTATGCTATAGAACTATCTTGTCCTACCTTCAAAACCATCAACCCATGCACAAACACAAATATCCCATTTGAGACAGCTAATCCATTTGTTTCAATCAATTTCCATTGCAGAAGACAGAGTCTTGGCTGAAAAGTTTAAAGAACAGATATGTTGCAAATTCTTTTAAAACTGCCAGAGCTGTCAAAACAGCACACCTGAGTATCTTATTTGCATATCTATGCAAGTGATCATACTGTATCATACAGTAAATTGAAAATGAGAGAAAATGAGAAAAGCACATTAATTTTAGCTTTTGAGCTTTCCTCTCTCAAGCTACAGTCAAGCATTAATATGACTGCTCAAACACAATAGGTGACGGGAGGGTCTGAACCGACTAAACATCTTATTAGTAGTATAAATGGGAAATCTAAATGCTAATTACAAGTATCTGTCAGTGATAGGCTGATACAATGGTTGACAGTTTTACCAGTGCCTCTGTTTAACTGGTATAGAAGGCTAAGAGGCAGCCATTGCTCATTATGGTAACTTGACATCAGTGGGATATCACTGTCACCAATCCAATTTGAGGCTGCCAATCTGAGGCTGCAATGACACCTCCATAATCTATATTATGGTAAGAAGGCCTAACATTTATTATTATTGCAAAAACATGTGGTTTTATATTCAAGAAAATGTCTGATGTATCTTAAGAGCCCTGAGGGTCCAGGGTAAGGATATGAGAACGAGGGTCCAGGGGCAGGATATGAGAACTCTGACCGTTTTAACACCTCTTCAAGGACAGTGATTCTTTCACAGCGACTCACAGAATAACTCAAGGCTATCATTGGATTACTGTGGATTTCAGAAGCCTTTCTCTCCTGTGGGCTAAGAGGCTTGGGGAGAGAAGAGAACCTATTTTCAATCGGTCTAGTGCAGTGGAAGAATTTGGCTTACTGTTGTACATCTGACTGCAGATGGATAGCTGAATTTTCTTATTAATAGGCTAAACACACATAATGAGACACACCAAAATCATCCCAATATTCCATTGTTTAACAAGCTAGATGATCTTGTCAGTTGATCACGTCATGAGACAGTTTTGATGTGTATTCAACCAGGACATATTTAACCAGGACAATTCACCAAGACCACATTCTTATAGCAATGGCCTTGGGGGAGTTGTTACACAGACTAGCAGGGTTACATAGTACATCCATATTCACACCTTAGACAACTTAGCAATAGTTGTTCGGTGAGAGGAGAGTATGTCTTGATGAGGGGAAACATGACTTTTTGATCATTGATATTACTGAACTATACTGATATAGACTATGACGAATAAGCATTTATGGAATCATAACCAAGTTTTTTTTTCTTCCTTTTGCCAGCTGGAGCATTGACACAGATTTCAATTTGCCCCCTAAATTCTTAAAATTCCAGCCATATCTAGTATGGTGGGGTCCAAACCAGGCCCGTAGCCAGAAACATATTTTGGGGGGGGGGTCGGGCAACACTGCCGAAAGCTACCGGTAAATTGAATGTCCATACTGTATAGGCCTACTATAGCCTCACCCCCAGGCTCCACTGGACGCATAACGGACGCGGAGCGTATCCGCGGACCGTACGCTGCCACTACAGTCAATGGAAGTGGCTACACCGGGCGCGAGCGGAAGCTGCGTAGAGTTACGCGTGTAAATCCTAATTTTCCGCGAGGCTTCTATTTGTCCGCGTGTATGCAGCCCTACGCAGCCCCTTTACATTGAATTCTGCTATAAAAAAGTATATAAATGGTTTTGTTAAGTGTATATTAAAACATTAAATACCATAAAGTGTCGGTCAGAGGCTCTCCTGGCTGTAGGGAGGGGCGGGGCTACGGGTAGATCACTACCCAGAGAAGGAATGAGGGGATTAAATATAAAACGGGGAAACTGTTGATATTAAATATGTATTACTCATCCTGAAGTATCTGCAGTGAAGTTCCTCTTCCAACTGCAGCTCTGCAGTCGGCTATGGGGGAAAAAACTCGGCAAAAAACGAAGCTTTTATGTCTGTTGTGTTGAGAGCAAAACAGCAAAACTGCTCCGCGTCCGTTCCGCTCCGCGTCCGTGCCTGTCCGCACAGACTGTGGAGCCCGGGGGTAATACCAGGCGGGGAGTTCCGGTGCAGAAAAATGAGGCCAACCAGGAAGTGCCTTAAACCTGCATTCTATGTAAAATCCATCAGGGGCGCTGTCCCTGGTTGCAAAAAGAAATCGTTTCAATGCAAGTCAATGGGAAAATGGCCTACTTCACACTTGATTTATAACCTCAGTAAACGTTTTCCAAATGAGTTTATGGTCTCAATCGCTAGTTTGAAGTCTTCTTCAATACAGAATGATGTTCATTTTGTAAATTATGGTCTCATTTATTTTACATTTGACGATAAAGGAGCGTATGCTTGAGGGCGTGGCTACGTTGTGATTGACAGGCTCAGGAGAGGATGATTGACAGATCAGGAGGACAGCAAGATGAGGCCATGACAGAGCATTTCCATGGCACTGTGTGCATTTAAATAGCAGTT
>CABFOP010023564.1:0-10181 GCA_900683385.1 Anoplogaster cornuta
AAGATAGATAGATAGATAGATAGATAGATAGATAGATAGATAGATAGATAGATAGATAGATAGATAGATAGATAGATAGATAGATAGATAGATAGATAGATAGATAGATAGATAGATAGATAGATAGATAGATAGATAGGACAACTGATAAATATACTCTGCAAATGTACTAATAGAGATATTTTCTACTTGATGAAGTTGAAATTATGAGGTGTAGATTTAGGATTTAAGTTTTAGCATGATGGAAAGGTTGATCATCACAATAACCATTGAGTTAAGTCTTCAATTGGACCATACAAACACACACGCACGCGCATTGGATTGCAGACCACGGTTACATAACATGATGGAATCTTGCAGCTCCCAATTGTTAGCATCACTAGATGCTGTAATGCTACCTGTCCCTTGACCCATTCTTAGATTGGTATCTTCCTTGGATCGCCCCTTAAGAATTCCCCTGTTGGTCCATTCAGATGCTAATGCTATGCGGTTTTGCCCCTTCAGTTGCATTGTGGTAACTTGAATTGTTGTCTGAAGGACATTAGTGTCTAACCTCTTTGCTATCATTTTACAGCAGTCTGCTATCAAGTCATAGTTGCAAGGAGGTATTCGATTCTGTGTAGATTTTTAAAGTTGTTGTGTAAGAAAGATTTTAAACTTGTGTATTGGTTGTCATATCTGAATGACCATGCTGATTGTTATTAGTTAGAGTTAGAGTTATAGAAGTAGATTGAAACAATTTGACAATAAGAATGAAATGTGGCTGTGCTTAACCCTGAGCAAGCATGAAAGAAAATCTTTTGACCGTTAGTCATAATGTAAGCATGTTCAGAAGTTCAGTTTCTTAACAATCAACAAGTAGTTTTAGAATTGAAAAAAAGAAAGAAAACAAGCTATCTGCTAAATTGACTAGAATAATAACACTCACCAGTCACTCACCCCACAGCCTGTGGCTGGTAAGAAGTTCAAGCCCCAGAGACGTTAGCCAGCATGGTATAGGCCAATATGGCTTTGAAACATTTATGTGAAAGGGTCAATGAGGACACACGTTTCATACATAAGAAAGGGTATCCAGACAGGAGACAAAAGGGCTATCTAATAGCCCAAGACTTTAGCTGTCTGAAACCTTATATTGCTGAATGCTGTAAAACACAGGGTCCTATCATCTCCACTTAAGAACACTACTAGTGTATGCCTACTCTTATCTGAGCTACCATCACATTGTAGGGGTATCCATACATGTCTGTTTGCACCCTTTAGCTTTTTAAATGGTGTTCTGTTCCTGATACCTTGAAGGACTGACCAAGTAGAGTGAAGGGGGCTGATTGTTTCAGTGTGTCTACCTCAAGTTTGGTCCACTTGTGGGGAGGTAGATTACTATCAAAATGTTTAAGAATTTTATCTCTTTTAATGTTTAAGAGTTACTCTATGGTATTACAAATTATATATTATGGTAATGCCACATAGTAACCTTTAAGTATTTCATTATGTGTCTTGTGTCACTTGAAGTCAAAAATGACTCTAAACTGCATACCAGACCGTACCATAACCTACTTAGTCACCTGTCTGATGGGGAAGTATATATTATATTGTATATTGAAACTGGGGTGACAATTTGTTACTATAACGTGTCACAGAAGGTGGAGCAGAGGATACAAACAATTTGATGCAATGTGTGAGTTTGAATGTTTGACTTTGTCCATGCAGTGGAGGAAATCTCCTCCTCTGACACAATGATGATTGTAATCATATCTCAAATAAATCCATGGTCCACACCCCAGTATTAATTGTATGGAATATATTAAAAATGACACATTTCATGTATGGACATTTCCAGGGAAACAGAATCACACATGCTGAGAGTGTTGTGCTTATCCCTTGAGACATTGGTCATTTGAAAGTCAATGTCTGACCAGCACAGAGAGCTTTTGTGAGCAGCCCTACAATGGAGATTTCAAGCCAATACTGCCAAGAGGACAAGTGGAGAAGAGAGAAGGGGGATGGCTGACTGCCCTTACCTGTGAAAGTATAAAATGCCTCCTCAAGTTGTCAAGATGTTAGTTGTAGAGTCACTAGCACCGTTAAGCTGTTGGAAAGTCATGAAGATCCTCTGACACCAAACTAGTCTAAGTTGTTTTCCACAGGTAAGTCTTTTTATGACAGATTTGCAGAAATATCTATACTCCTTAAAGGCATTAACATGACTAAAAGGCACAATTCTGAAATCTCTCTGCAGCATCAAATTATGGCCTATGTTGGTGCTATTCTAATGCTGCTGCCTGTTGCATGGACCTGCGCTCCCCAGAAAGCAGGTAACCACTCTGTTAAATTTATTTTCAAATGGTGCAAAACCCTGTACATCTCAAGTAATCATGTCTAATTTGGTTGGGACTTTTGGTAATGTATGGTCCAATCTCTAAAGTGCTTCACCATTTCTGTCTCTGTGCTTTCGGTCAGACTATGTGATGGTGTCGTGTTTCCCCAACGCCATCATCGCTAATGTGCCAGAGTGTCCTTATGGCTGGGAGATTGGCCAACTGTCCTTGGGTGGGGTCTGTTATAATGGAATGTATACGCCAGGTTACTATCGTTTCATCATCCCTGACCTGACACCCAAAAACCACTCATACTGCGGCACCCAAGCTGAGGTGAGACACCATGCAGGTGCTTAGACATTCAACCAAAGTATGATACGCTTTTATGTCCTGTACTTTCTGTGTAAGGTGCAAGTTAATTGAAAAATTGCCCGAAGCAATGCAATATACTCCATTTAAACCACCTTCATTCTTGATGTGCTCTTTGTTATCCACAGTACATATCTGGCAAAGACCCCAAGTACGTCTTCTATAATGCCATTGTGTCCAACGATACTTCACTTACAGTCAGAAACCAGCCGGTCAACTACACCTTCAGCTGCACTTACCGGGCAGCGTACCTGGTCAACAATGCAGTCTTCAGCCAAAGGTAAGCATCTATCCATGACATGAGGTGACCACAGTTACCGTGAGGAGAACATGTGCATTCTAACCCAAAGACTTGCAGTGTTTTTACTAAACCCTCTGCTTTTTCCAGAGTGGCTACAGTTTATGTCAACAACGGGAGTTTAGGCACTTTTAGATCACAGTTGTCTATGAATGTGTTTACGGTGAGTATCTACTCAGATTCCCTTTCTCCAGTGGATGCCTTTTGCCGTCTTTGTTACATGCAACGTGTTTAGATGCAATAACTCTATAATGCTATTTTTAGATGTATTTAAAAAAAATACTGTGCAGACAAGAATAGCCTTCTGGAATAACTACTGTAGAAATGTTTATGTGTAGAATTTCTTAAGGTGGTCATGAAATGTAAATGAATGGTAGGCAGGCAAGGTCAGATTTTTTTTTTTTTAAACTAAAAAAATCTATATATTTTGTAGAATTCCAAATTCCTGTATGCCAAAGATGCTCCCTATGTGATTGACACATCTGAGATCGGCTCTGAAGTCTTCATCGGCATTGAGGCAAAAGGACTAAGTAACAGGTATATTAAATTATTTTAAAAATAAGTTTATTTAAAAATATATTTATATTTATGTCCATATATTCTCCTAGATGCCCCTAGACCCCTGACCTATCCTTATCATCTGCCTCTTCAGATTCAAAGTTGTAATAAGCAACTGCTGGGCCACTCCCACTCCTTACTCAACAGACAAGAAGAGGTGGAGTCTCATCATTAACAGGTAGTCGAATGTGAAAGGATACTTGTACTTTGTAAATATACAGCATATATAGCCTGTATGCAGCATTATCATCTGCTTGTTTTTTGGATGAATTATGCTACAAATTCATCAACCATTGAAAGTGAATCACTGGATCTGACACACCTTTCAACAGCTGCTCATCTGACAACACTGTGACTATTTTTGAGAATGCCAAAGACAGCCGCTCCATGTTCAAGTTCAACTCCTTCCGCTTCCAGCGGCTAGAGAAGGTGTCTACTGTCTGGCTTCACTGTGAGGTCCAGGTTTGTGACGGAGAAAGGCTCATGTGTCAGCCAGTGAGTATGACACTTAAGAGAACCAATGCACTTGGTTAATTGATTATATAAATCCATAACCATATCACTTTGAATCTTCAAAAAGTCAACTTTTCAGGAATTAAAGCTATACTATGTAAGATTGTCCTCCCTGCAGGCGTAAGAATGAAAGACAAATATAAATCAAAACAAAGACAATACCTGTCTCCACCCCTCACCCCCTTCCAGTCCTGCATACACAACCCCTCACAGGGAACAGGGAACGTAACACATCTCACAAAAGACACACGCCACTCCTGACCTTGTGAGCTAGAGATTATTATCATCAAGGCCAATCATTTTGATATGGCACATCAAACAGACCATGTTGATCAATTATTGATGCTATGATTATAAAGTAAGTAGCATCCTACCTCTACGGCGACACAGCTCAGAAACAAACGTTAGCCCTGTTAGCTCTGTATATAATGGAGACACATTAAGAAACAAGTGGGCTTTGCCTTTATCAGGCACAGCCCTACACAGTTCTGCAGGGCCTGGTTCTGAGCAATGGAAATGAGGTATTAGATCTAGTTAGTAGGCCTAGACTTGTTTCCCAGATAGCAATATCTAGCTAACAGTTAATAGTTTTAACAGTTATAAGGGGCTCCAACTGTAGGAGCTTTTTTACAATCCAGAAATACATAGAGCCATAATAGCTTTATATATAAATCTTTATATTAAGTGGCATCCAGACATATTTTATGACCATGGCAACATGGTGTTGGTGGTCCAAGGATTCATTTTGACTCCTGTTTTTTTCAAGAGCCCCTGCTATAGCAGAAGTCTTTCATCTGAGGCAGAACCAAGTGGGGGCATTCTCACTGCTGAGTTTCACATTAAAGGTACATCTAGTCACCAATACATACTCCATTAAAGGGATACTATGATATTTAGTTTGTTTTAACTTTTTTGTCACAACACATGTTGAAAATGATCCTAAAGTTGTTTTGTTAAGGTCAATTCTGTTTAATAAATTAAATTGTCTTGCTTGTCATTGGTTTTCATTATGTGGGGGGTATTTTGTTTTACAGATGTATTTCAGTCTTTACTGTATTGTCTGTTTATATTATGTATTGTGATGTATTGTCTTTTTCCCTTTACAGCTAATGGGTCATCCAATAATGGACACATGACAGGTAAACAAATGCAATATAATGGTAATGAGGATTAAAGTTAAATAATTACAATAAAATCTATTTTATTTCCAATCTATTTTAATTATAATATGTTCTATATTACTATATTATAATTTGGTTAGTAACTAGATCATATTATCTCAACAACAAGTTGTTCTTAATGTTTCATTTGTATTTCATCTATTTCTTCCCCTTTTCTACCACAGGCACATCACTATTCATCCTGTTGGTGGTCCTGGTAAACACATGTCTTGGTTTTGTAAATGGACCAAAGATATAGTAAAGAAACACAAATGTTCCTCCATTCTCCTCCATATGTGATTCATTGCATATATAGAAAGTAACAAATTGTGCAACAAACAAACAAACAAACAAACAACAAACAAATACAGTCACACACACCCAGAGGGGAGTGTCACCCAGAACTCAGGGAGCGTCTGAAAACAGTCCTCCTCCACACCCATACTGTGTCAATTATTTGACAAATCACAAATATTATTTGTAATTAGCACATTTATTGAGGCTTTGGTATTCAGCATGTGTGGATAATCCTGTTAATGTTATATACATTATTACTTTGAATTCTCCAATAAAGATTTATTGAAAATAGAAAAGTGTTCCTAGTCCCTCTTATTTTGAATTATGGACAGTATTTCTGGCAATGTTAAGAGTGTTGCTAAATAAATCAACTATTTGCTTCGATCCATGAATGAAAATAACGTGACATGTCTACAATAAACACAAACACAAATTAACTGGCTACTAATTGCTATTCTCATTTTCTTAATGATTATAATATATTAAAATCACATTGCTTTATTATTGTATACAACATTGCTGAATCTCTGTTCAAAATCAAAAATCAAAACTACTCTATTATAAGGCCAAGCCAGAAGAAAACAATATATGCTTTATTCACCCCTCAAGTCATATTGTGAGACTTACTGGTTTGGTAATAAGCAGAAGTGCTTCCCATGTTTAAGTTACAGCTACAACCACTACAAGAAATAACAAAAATAGATAAAACACATCAGAATTACAGATTCATCAAATTCACATAATTCCTTTGTTTTTAGTCAGTAAAATGTTTTGTTTTCACATATAAGGAGTGCTCTGCTAATTGACTTGAATACAAAGTGAAACAACAACAAAAAACAATTGTACCAAAATAACCATGGGTATTATGTGCCTGTAATTATGAAAATGCTTTCATGTAGTTGTTCTCAACAGCCATCACAGAACAGTCAATGGATGGTGCAAAGCTGAATGATGGATATTATCACAAAAGCCACAATCAGGGGTGTAACAAGTGCAGTAGGAATGCTTAAGAATACCAGCACTTTTCCTCTTGAGTGGGACAAAGTTTCTATAGATTTGGAAATTTAGTGCCATAGCAGAACCATTTGGTAAGAACCTTTTAAGAATGCATGAATGTTCCATAGAACTACCACCCTAACCAAGTAACCCTTGGAAAATCATTCTTTTCCTGTGTGTATAACATGCTAAAATGTCATACTCAAGGGTCCAGTGACTTCTCATGACCTTAATGTCCTGTATTTTCCCTCTAGTCCCTGTCCTGATTTTGTCTACAATCTTTATCATCACAACTAGAGGAAACCAAAACTTTTCAAGACTTACAGAGAGTTGCCGTTTGCCGATACTTCCCATGTGGCAATCAGTAAATATCCAAAATATATATCAGAATGTCCACTGGTTCTTCAAGTGTTCACTACAGTCATCGATGCCTCTATCAGGTAAGCTTTGGTCAGGATTTTCCAAGTCCTTTTCTCAGGGTCTTTGGACACTTGGTTTGACCTTCAGTGGAGATATGACAGAAATATACTAGTAAATACAATACTACACACAGTACATTGTGCTTCATATAGTTTCATAGACTATCGGGGTTTCAGGGTTTAAACCCTGTACAACACCTTATGACTGATTGTACTTTATGGTAAAGTTATCAAAGTTTTATGTATGAGAACTGTACCTCTGTTGGTGGTTTGAGACTAGTAGTTGGAGGAGAGCCGTGGTCAAGAAGAGGGTTAAACCCATGTTTGCCCAGCAGCCAATAGGTCTTCTGACTCCCTTTACCCTGGACATATGTACACACTGGTCAAAACACATATACTGAACATTTTATCGCAAACAACATGTTGACTATCAAGTCACCTTAATTTCAATTTCCCCTCTTTCCTCCAGCACAAATGATCCAACCTGGGCAAGAATGTCAGCAGAGCTTTGGGATATATGAATCTTCAGGGCTGTGTAAAATATACAGTTTGAACCAATTATATCATGACAAAATAGATAACAATATTAAATGTATACCTTGACACTTCAAAATTTGGTTTGAAATTATTGTTATTATTCTTCACCAGACACCTTACATACTCAAACTCAAGTTTCTGGGTTGACATTATACTGTAGGTGTTTTGGCATTGTTAGCAGTCCTTGTTGAAGTCAACGGGTAACTTTAGTAGCAAGCTGGTTTATTAGCTTATCAATAATAGAACCCGTTGGTTTAAAAGAGGAATTCAAATAATGTTAACTAGTGGTTTATAGTTTAGCTAAAGGACAAGCATCAAGGTATCCCTTTAAAAACAATTACATGAAACAATTTGTTATACATGATTACACAAAACCCATAACTAAGTGATTAAAGTAGATTTATTGAATAAAAAGGATTGTTATTTCAGGTCACTCACATAAGCTGTTGCTTTCCATCCGAGAGGCTGTGTTCACCGTGTCCCCAAAGAGACAGTAGCGAGGCATAGTGGTGCCTACCACTCCAGCAACCACTGGTCCTACAAATACAAAGACATGCCATACTGTTTCTCAAATGTCTCAAATGTCAAATGTTCACTAAATCACTAATACATTTTGAACATTGCAGCCAATTGAATCCAAATACTGTCCAAAATGAAAAAAAGCAGTAGGTAACAATACCAACCATTTGACAATTCAAACTTAAAGTTGGTTTAGTTGTGCATTTGTTGTCTGTGGGCAGTTTCCCTTGCTTACCTGCAGTGGTGTAGTCTAGTTTATTGTAGTGGGTATACTGTGCTGATTCCCTCCCAACCTCGTACACACCCGTCCCGGAGTGACACCCCATAAGCACCACCACACTCATTAACGCAAACAGTACATTAATCCATAACTGAGAGCATTCTGAAAGACTGGGTATGTGTTATCAACAATTTATTATAAGTAATACAATACTTTAGCCAATGACATTTACAGCTGTGGTGATTTTAAATCACACAGACATTTGTAATTTGAGGACTTATTATACCTGGTTCTGTATTCACAAAGTGTCATATCAGACCATTAAGATAGATAGATAGATTTTCATTAATAAATGTTTTAGATACAGTACTTTAAAAAAACTATTTTATAACAACTCTACATCCATTGATGGGACCATTCTACATTTAGTACATGTTCTACAGGTAATCCTTTGATGGCCATGAAATTAGCTTTATTTATTGATTTAGACTTAGGAGTCCCAACATTAGCATCAGGCTCCTTTTCTGTAACATTATTTTATGTAGTGTCATCTGCAGTGTCATTCGAAGCGGCAGTAGCTTCAGGACCAGGCTAATGAAAACACTCAGTGTAAATGCACAGTGTCGTTTGCTTTTGTTTCATATTTCATTGATAGTATATGCTACACTATAGAATAGTGATTCTACTAACTATTCTATTAACTTTAGCTAATTTTAAATTTTAATTTGCTACAGAGCTACTGTCGAGGCGGGGAAATGACCGACAAGCAACTGTGTTCATTGGTAGGTGACGTCAGGTCACGACCAAACGTTCCATGCATGTCCGCGCTTCGTAACACAGACAAAGAGTGTACAGGTTGAATTTTATGAATGGAAGTGAATGGAGGAGATACCTTCCCCTGCAAAACTTATTTTATTGCAGTTATACTCTACCCGGTATTTGCGAAACAAAATCACTGAAGTGAAAGTTCTGTCACAAAACTATATTGTTACGTATCCTTGCGCATTTTTAAGAAGAAGAAGAAGAAATCCTGGAGCTTTCTTACTGGGCTAACCCTGCGTATCATGTAGACTACACCACTGCTTACCTGAGTGTATCCCAATGCGAAGCGCCAGACTCTCATTAGGCATATGGCGGATTTTGAAGACCTTGATTGCACACAAGAAATGCAGAGCCATTGTAGCAATCTCCACAGCATGCATGTTGCCATTGCTGATAGGTAGACCACTAGCTACCATATAGGCATCTCCAATTGTTTCCACCTGTTAATGTTTGAAGATCAGAAAGCTTTCCATGACAGCACAACATATGATAGCAACACACAACACTGTCAAAAGTGCAATGTACAATTAAATTAAAAGTCGATGTATTATCTAAAAAGAGGTAAACATATACACTACGATGGAGTCAACACGAGGCCAAAAATCATTGTAAATGTAAGTGAAGTATTGTAAACAAAAAAATATAAATTATCATTTAATTATTAAAACATTATCACTTTTTTCCATGTATGATACTTTTTTGCGTTTACAAAACTTTTTTGCGTTTACAAAACTTTGTGGCCTCTTTTTGACGTAATGGAGGGGTTAGATGAGTGGGCATGTCGGAGAGTGGAAGAGGTGGGGGTTGGGCTGCCAACTGCCATGATTCAAAAAACAGAAGAAGAAGAACATCATGGCGGATCGGAGAAGCGGTGGTAAGGCCCAATGCTTCCAATGCGTCATCTCCATAGATACTATTGCATTTATATTTACTTGTCACCACACTCTTTTGGTGTCAAAATATAAATGGAAATGCAATCTGTCAGTCCTCTCATCAAGGCAGGTCTTCAGTTAGGACTTAAATTCGACCACCACACCAACACTGTTCTTCTTGATCGGTAAGTTGCTTTCTACCTCAGATAACATCCATATGTTCAACCTAGAGTTTAGACATTAATGTTAGTTTATTACAGTGGGGCTAGCTAGGCCTGGGTAAAGC
>CABFOP010023583.1:0-14530 GCA_900683385.1 Anoplogaster cornuta
CTAGTTTTTGTCTGGGTTTTTTTTTTGGGGGGGGGGGGGGTGAGAGGGGGGTAGGAGTGTATAAGTGTTAACTTCTTCCTACTCCGTTTCGAACAGGAAATATTTCATTTGTATTGATGAGTTTTGTTATTCTGCTTGTTATTTTTCTGTTTTGCATTTGTCTTGTTTTTGTTTTGTCTTCAAACTTCTTTTTATATATATATATTTTCGAAATTAAGAAGAAAGAAAGAAAGAAAGAAAGAAAGAAAGAAAGAAAGAAAGAAAGAAAGAAAGAAAGAAAGAAAGAAAGAAAGAAAGAAAGAAAGAAAGAAAGAAAGAAAGAAAGAAAGAAAGAAAGAAAGAAAGAAAGAAAGAGGCAAAAGATGGGCAGTGACTCTGCTGTCCTGACATCAGTTGGGAGTTTATTCTTATTGGGGGTTTTTTAAATTATTTTTATTGTTTATATTCTATTTTTATATTCTATCCATTATTGTTTTCCTGCTGCAATTACTCAATTTTCCCAACAGGGATCAATTAAGTTTCATCTCATCTCACCTTATTTATTGTGGTTCCTAACCTGAGAACGCAGCAGCTGAATCCTATCACTGACATCGACCAGTTCTTGCTCGGCCAGCTTGCGGCTCCTCTCAGATTGCTCCAGCGCTTCCCTCATCTCCTCAATCTCTGCCATCAGCAGATTGTTGCGGCGCTCTACAATGGCCAGTTGCTCCTTTAGGTCCTCCTGACTATGGAGGGCTTCATCCAAATGCACCTGGGTGTCCTGTAACAGAAATGTCGTAGGATTTCAAGCCTGTAAACTAGGGTTTAACCAGGGTTTGAAGGCTGATACTGATATTTTTTGGATTCAAGCTGCTGATAGTCAACATTTTGTGCTGATATTCTCTTTAAATTTCAGCATTTTCATGTTCATTGTTTCCTCCAGGAATGTATTGTTGGCTCTGATACAGCTTGTAGATCTTTGGACACGTACTGTAATCTCTAAACTCTAAAAGCCAGTATTGTAATAATAGACAACCAGTGTAATATTGACCAATTATACAATAAATAATATTAAAATAATCTGCTTCACATCCATCATATTCAAGGTGGATTATATTAAATGGCCGATATCCAACTTTTTAAATAAGGCCAATATTGGAAAATAAAAAGGCCAATAAAAGGAAAATATCAGTCTAACCCTTCTGCAGATGGATTTATATGACTAGTAGTGTCAAGAATTTGTCATGGACAGGGGAATGGTGATGCTCACACAAACCTTGTATTGACACTGCAGGTTTCTAAACTGTTTGGTTGCCTCGGCTGCCTGGCGGTTGGCATGGCCCAGTTGAATCTCCATCTCGTTCAGGTCCCCCTCCATCTTTTTCTTGACCCGGATAGCGTCATTTCTGCTGCGGGTCTCGGCATCTAGTGTGCTCTGCAGAGCATCCACCGTTCTCTGGTAGTTCCTCTTTATCTGGTCGATTTCCTCGTCTTTCTCTGACACCTTTCTGTCCACTTCTGACTTGATTTGGTTCAACTCTAGTTGAAGGTGCAGCATTTTGGCCTCCTCATGTTCCAGGGAGGACTACAGGAAGAGAGAAATAAACACTCGAGGATGTGGACATGATTTTACTGACAGGTTGAGTAAGGGAATGTCATAATACAAACCTCGGCTTCCTCAAGAGCTGCCTGGGTGTCCCTCTTGTCCTGTTCAGCTTGCTTAGCAGTTTTCTCCAGTTCATGGATTGTTTTAGCAGACTGTCCTACTTGCTCGGTGATATCTGTTATTTCCTCTGAAAATTGACCAAAGTAATTGTTCTTTATAGATTGATAAAATGATCACTTTTCAACAGCAGAATAATGATTTGCTTCCAGAAAAACACTTACGTTGAAGATTCTTATGCTCTCTTTTCATGGTCTCCAGCTGATCCAGGGCCTCTTCATAAGAATTTTTCAGTTTGAAGAGTTCTGTACTCAGCGTCCTAGACTCTCTCTGAGAGACTTCCAAATCTGATTGACTCTCCTCATACTTCTGTTTCCATTCAGCAAGAACCTAATATGAAAGCAGCCAGCATGTGTAATCAGTGCAGCCTCAATAAGATTTTTTTTAAAGTGATATTGCTGAAAATCATATAAACCACAGTGAAAGAAATACCTTATCAAAGTTCCTCTGTTTCTTGTCCAAGGTGGCATTGGCAGCATTTGACCTTTCTAGCTCAACCATGAGATCCTCCACCTCAGCCTGCAACCTCTGCTTGGTCTTCTCCAATGACGCACATTTAGCGTTTCCTGCCTCTGTCATCTCCTCAGATTCCTGCAGCCGCTGAGCCAGCTTCTTCCTTTGAATCAATAATGTTGTTGTTTTTATCAGTATGAGATCAGTACATATTTGCCATGATGGTGATATCCTGTATCATTCTTACTTGGCCTCCTCAAGCTCCTCGGTGCGCTGGATGGCATCGGTCTCATATTTGGTTCTCCACTGAGCCACCTCGCTGTTGGTTTTGGACATACAGCGCTGCAGCTCAGCTTTGGCCTCCTGCTCCTCCTCATACTGCTCTCTTAACAGCTCACAGTCATGGCGAGTTGATTGCAAACTATGAGCGAGGGCATTTTTTGCCTGAAATAAGCAACAATATATATATATAAAGGTGTTCTGGCTTACTCAAAGCTGCACTAGGCAAATTTCTATGTTACAATACACCTGTCTTATCAGCCTAAATCACAAAGTGGGACTACAACAGAGAAGAGTGTCCCATCCCCCCTAATTGAGAAGACAAAGATTCACCCAATTTTACCCAATAAAATTCTGGTATCTGGTGGTATGGATACTGGCAGGAAATCATCTCCACTCACAGGAAGTGATGAGTTGAAACTTAAGAGTGAAATCCAATCTTTCTCCTGAACAGCAGTGAGTGCTCCGATCAGAGAAAGCTGGACTCACCAATGTTAGAACGTTTGCCTGTCTTGTCCCTTTGGTCCTTTGGTCCTATCCTTTGCTATAAAGCATCACAGACCAGTTGGTAAACATGAGCGTGCTGTGTGCAGTTTATGTTGACGTCATGTTACAGGATTTCTGGGTATTAAATCCAAATAATTGAACCTGTTACCTCTCACTACCATTTGGGGCTACCAACATGCAAATTTGCCAAGTGCAGCTTTAATTCATAGTGGTGATAGTATATTATATATGTTTTGTGTGTTTTTCAGACCTTAACTTCCTCATCCAAAAGTCTCTTCAACTCTTCAATTTGTTGACTCCACACAGATTTCACTCTGTGCAACTGGGAAAGGGCACCCTCTTTCTCCTCAAGCTGTCGTGAAAGTTCACCTGTTCAAGATTATGAAAGATATACACTGATTCCTCAAGTATCAATCTTAAGCTTTCTTTTTTCTTTTCATATCAAAAACCTACCATTTTCTGTTTGTAGACGAGCACTGAGTGTAGTATAATCGCTGAGTGACTTCTGGGCCTCATCAGCCTTGGCCTTATATTCACTGCTTTGGTCTTCAAGACTCCTGCACAGTTTCTCCAGGTTAGCCTGAAATATTGAATATGAGTTATAAAGAGAGATAAAAATGAGAAAACTGACATTAGTGACTGCAGTTATGGAATAGGTCATTGTTGGACATGCATGTTCTATTACCTTGCTTTTCAGAATACTCTCTACATGGCTGGCCATATCATCAATTTCCATCTTTAGTTCACTCTTCTCTTTTTCAAGTTTCTGCTTGACTCTTTGAAGATTGTCTATTTGTTCGCTCAGTTCAGTGACACTGTCAGCCTGTTTCTTGCGTAGAGCGGCGGATATGGACTCATGCTGCAGGGTGGACTCTTCAAGATCACGACGGAGCCTCTGAAACTCGGCATCCCGCTTTTTGTTCATCTCAACCTGAGCAGCAGTGGCTCCTCCGGCCTCCTCCAGCCTCTCACTGATCTCCTCAAGTTCCCTGGAGAGATCCGACCTTTGCTTTTCTATCTTGGCCCGAGCAGAGCGCTCGGCCTCAATTTCCTCTTCTAGCTCCTCAATTCGAGCCTACAGGAAAATTTGATGTGTAAAATGAAGCTATTGGAAAAACAAAATGTATTGAATACTGCTGGCCTATGGATAAAGGTACTGTATGTAAATCATATACCTGAAGCTCTTTTATTTTCTTATGCAGTTGAGTGCTGAGTGCTTGCTCGTTGTCAATTTTGCATTGCAGGGTGCTGAGTTCAAAGTCCTTTCTGAAAAGTGAGAGAAGAACTTCAGAAGTAAGAATACCTAACTTTTTCTCAGGTCCAGATTCACTAAGAATGCATTGCAAAGGAAATTTTCTTGAGCTAGAGTATTCATCGTATTCACTAAGAAATATATCCAAATCAACTTGCGGCGCAAACAAGCCCTGAAAAAGAGCACTACACAAGCAAAAAGGCGCCATTTGATAGTCAGAGTGGAGATGGACAGAAAGGATGGGAAAGAGAAAGAGAGAGGGGGGATGACAAGCAACAAAGGTCCCGGGCTGGATTTGAACTCAGTTCCTTGTGATTACATGGTTTGTGCCTTGGCCAGCTTTAAGACTAATCCACTGAGGTTTGAACCTTTGTGACCTAAAGCCCTTTCATCATTGGAGTGTTGTATGCTTCAATTTGAGATTCTAGGACAGGATACCCCTTTTTTTGCCTGACTTGTTGGCGATGATGGCCACTTCTTGCAGCAATGATAACAGCCACTCTGAATGGCCAAATTCTTTGTGCAGAGTCTTTATGCCACCTTTCAAAAGATCTTATATGTCCTTAAATAACTGACCAGCATACTTTCCATTCATTTCTCACTTTCACATTTTGGTGATATAGCACACGCTCTTCCCTGTGCAAACCTGTAGTGAATCTGGGCATCAGTGTTGTCTCAAAGATTCCCCTTATTTAATCTTCTCTGTTAATGCCTAATTGTATCTAAACTTCGCCCATTCGGGTCAATGGCATTGATTAAGAAATTCACAATTTACTTTTTCAATCTTTCTTCCATTTGTTGTCTTTCATTCTCCAGGTCCATGATGGTTTCCTGGGACAGCTTAAGATCCCCCTCCAGTTTTCTTCTGGATCTCTCTAGATCTGCACGCACCTTCTTCTCCTGCTCCAGTGACCCCTCAAGCTAGAAGAGATCAACCGTTGTCCATATGAACCAGTAATAGTAGGAAGCTTGTGCAAACGGTGTAGGAGTATCTTACTAGACAGGATATATCCCACACAAGACCATCCAATCATTTTGACATGAAACACTTACATCATCAACCTGTTGCTCGAGCTTGATCTTAGTCTTTGTTAGCGAGTTAACCTTATCCTCTTCAGCCTGGAGGTCATCCAAGGTCTGCTGATGCACCTCTTGCAGAGCTTTAATCTCCTTCGAGGACTTCATCAGATTTTCCTCAAGAGTGGTTAGCTCCTCTACCAAATTCTTAACCTGGGCAAAGAAACGTGAATTTATTAAAAAGTTTGTGTTTGTATTCTTTATCAACCAACATTACAATACAGACTGATTCTGATGACACAGCTTTGATAGATAACCAATACAGCCAGAGCCGATGTTTTCCAAAAACCTGGGATAAAACATAATGTTAAAGCCCTAATTATGCTTCATGAAATAACTGCCCTTATGATCCATAATTATATTCATAATTCAGACTTCAGACTACAGAAATGCACCCTGATATATAGATTGGTGCTGTTGTGGTGTGAAGGCACAAAATGATTAAAAAAAAAGAAAAAAAAGAAGAAGAAGATCATTCACCTTATTTTCTGTGGCGTATTTCTCCTTCTCCACCTTGGCAATGGTAACCTCCAGGTCATCTATATCCCTTTTGAGCTCTGAACATTCGTCCTCCAGCTTCCTCTTCTTGGCAGTGATTTCTGCATTGATCTCCTCCTCTTCCTCAATCCTCTCAGAGAATTCTTTGACTTTGGCCTCGAGGTGTATCTTGCTCTTTATCAAGCCTTCACACCGCTCCTCAGCATCGCAGAGGTTCTCCCTCTCCTGTTGAATCAGAAACATTACTGTCAAAGGAGCCAACATAAGACTGTCCATAAAAGGACACAATGGTGCGATATTGCATTATCGAAATATATTTGGATCGGTGTTGTGGAGTGTCACTGTTGATGAGTATATACAATTATATCTATTCCTCTCATTATTCTCATTCTTTCATTTCATTCTCATTTCTTCCTATTATTGTTCTTGCTAGTTTATACAATATTTTATATTTAAAAAAAAGTCTGCATGCCTTGACACTTCGTATACATAAGTATGGTCTTCTGTAGACTTGCTAATGTGAATACAACAAACATTTTGCACTTCCTGTATGTATAGATGCTGTAGATTTACATATTCTTATATTTTCTTATTTGTAATATATTGTATATAGAATTGTATATTTTCATATTGCACATATTTTTCACTCGTTAGTTTGCACACCCTGCATACTGTACGTGCAGGAAATCTTTTTTTGTTTACTTTTGATTCATATATTTCTACTTAATATGTTCTAATGTTGTAATTGTCAGGCATCTTAGCTTTAATGCCCATTTGCTCAATTTTTATTAATATCCTACTTTACTTTGCTGTATCGATTACCATTTTGCTGCTATGACCCAGTTTTCCCACAGGTATCATTACTTCTTACCTCTTATCTTATTATCGATTTTGTTGTTGCATTACATTAAAACTAATTTGCCTCCTTTGCTCTGATCTCTTATCTTATCTCATTATTTAATATAAACAAACTTGAATGTTCAACTCAGCCTTGAATGTTAACGTACTGCTTGAATTTGCAGATAAAGGTCATTTTTCTCCTGAAATAGCACAACCATCTTCTCCTCCAGCTCCTTCCTCCTGGCTTCGGACTTTGCAAACTCTTCTTTCAATCGTGAAAACTCCTCTTTTATGGTCTGCATCTCCTTTTCAGCCTCCGCACTTCGTAACAGTGGCTTTATCTTGAAGTAAAGTCTCATCCAAGGCCAGTTCTTCACATTCATGAATGAACGGATGTTGTATTGGATGATGAAAATGGATTCCCTAAATAGTGGTAAAGCAAAACAACAGAGATTTAACTTTAAAACTCATTCCCACTGTGGCCGTGATGTAAAATTCCATGACTTTTCTATGCCTGTCCATATCTAAGTCAAAGCATTTCCATGTCTATAAAATTGTATTCCTTTCTGGATTGTTAATGTTGTGTTTGTAAAATGGTGAACTTCAAAATACATTGTGATATATTCCTGTAAAGTGACTCAGTTGTACAATTGATTGAACTGATCAAATTCCCTGACTTTGCCTTTCTGGAATGTATGCATCTCTAAATTCCATGATATCCCAGAAATTCCATGACCAGTGCTGAATTAAATATTTGAAATAATGGATATTTTCAGAAACCTTTTCTTTGACATCTCCTTAAACCTCAGCCTGGTGACATATCCCCTGGATACAGCCTGGATGCGAGTCATCAGCACTGCCAGGCGTTCATCTCTCATCTCCTCCAAAAGACCCAAAAGGCCAGCCTTGAAGAACACCTACATGTTGTAAAGACATTTCAATGGAAGTGCATTTCATATCATTTGGGTTACTTCAAAACAATGTCCGCAATTCTTTATATTAAAAACATATTCAGTGATATGGGTTTTTGAAGGCGGATACCAGTATTTTTAGACTGAAGTCACTGATATTTTGTGCCACTATTCAATATCTTTAAATTCAAACAATTTCATTCCAAAAAAAAAAACAGGATTCAGTGTTTCCCCCATTGTATTCTCATCAGGGTGGAAAGACCATCACTGACTGGTACCCAATATTTAATAAAAGGCCAATATCGGCCCAATATAGCTGCAAACCGATATAGTGGTCTAATGCATGCACACACGTATTGTACTCATATCATGTTTCTGAAAAATTACCTTTGTGTATCCAAACTTATACTGGGCATGGTCCACATCAATGGAGGAGAGCAGTTTCTCTGAAGCCTTTTTGCTATCGATAAACTGCCCTTCAGGGATTGCGCTGGCATTAAGAATTCTGTATCTGTCAGGGAGGTCGTTTAGTTTAAAACTTTTTTTTAAATGGTTGGTTGTGTGTGAAATCTTCCCAGATAACAGAAACCAAGCATGGGTATTACCTCTGTCTGAAATCTCCATAGAGAATCCTGCTGGGGAAGCCCTTCCTGCAAATCCTGATACCCTCCAGCACGCCATTACATCGCAGTTGGTGCAGAACAAGATGGTGATCCATGGACCCTATATGGATGATAAATTTAATACCAGGTAGCCTTCAGAGCGAATGAGCTAGAATAACAATGCCAAGGTCCTCTCGTTTTTACCCGGAGTCTTGGTCTCATTTGGGATAATGCATCTTACAAAGTGCGGATGCGTGGACCTGAGGTTCGCCATTAGTTTGTTGAGGTTTTCCTGCGGGAGATGAACATGTGAAACGACTATGACTAAAAGGACAACAGGCCTGATATCAACTTAATACCTTCAAGTACGATCTCAGAATTGTCTGTTACCCTGAAAAGTGCAGAAACTGTCTGGAAAGAGGATCCCTTTTTCTTGAAGCTTTTCTTCATTCCATCTGCTACAGAAAGAGAAGCATTATAACCTATTACAGCATAGGGTAGCAAAATATAGCGCATAGTCTTATTGCAATATTTCTGATTAAGCTGTCTAGGATCGGCCATTTTCCAATTGAGTAACTGACCGTCAGCAGTGGCGTAGGTGGCAAAAATGTGAGACAGAAGTTTCAGGGAAGCTTTCTGGTACAGCTGCACCACTGTGTCGTTGAGTGGGTCCTTATTTTTTTCCAGCCAGCTGCTGATGTTGTAGTCTACGGTGCCGGCGTAGTGCACCAGCGAGAAGTGAGCCTCAGCCTTGCCTTTGGAAGGCTTGGGCTTCTGGAAGTTGCTGTTCTTTCCAAGGTGCTGGTCATACAACTTGTTCTTGAACGAGCTATCCGTTGCCTTTGGAAACATGCACTCCTCTTCAAGAATAGAGAAAATACCCATTGGCTGTGAAAAAGAAAATGGATCATTGTTTTGTTCAATTCTGTAACTACTGGATGGATATATCTTAATTCTGTGTGGAAAATCTTTCTTTTTTCTCTTACAAATATCATGTCATCCATGGCATCTTCTGACTTACTTTTGCTACATCTCATATATATGTATATATCTACTGTTTATAGGAATATTTGGGGTGTTAAAAGATGATGTACCTTCTCAATGAGCTCAATGCAGGCTGCCAGGTCCATGCCAAAGTCAATGAACTCCCACTCAATTCCTTCCTTCTTGTATTCCTCTTGCTCCAACACAAACATGTGGTGGTTGAAAAACTGTTGCAGTTTCTCATTCGTAAAGTTGATGCACAGCTGCTCCAGGCTGTTCATCTGCATTGAATATCATAATTTGTTCTTCAATAAAGTGAATTCGTTTTTGTTTGTTTTTTCTATTTATTTAGATACGGTTCATATTCACCTCAAATATCTCAAACCCTGCAATATCCAGAACGCCAATAAAATGCTGCCTTGGCAGTCTGGTGTCTAGCTGCTGGTTTATCCTCGCGACCATCCACAGGAAGAGCTTCTCATACACTGCCTTAGACAGGGCACCCATGGAATTGTTCACCTGGAAACGAGACAGGAGATGTTGCAAATGGAGTGTGATGAACTTCCTATACAGTATGTTTATTGTGAAAAAAGGTGCTGTACCTGTTGGACAGTCTGCCCTTTGGTGACATACTCATTCCCAACCTTCACTCTGGGGTAGCACAGTGCTTTCAGCAAGTCAGCAGAGTTTAGGCCCATGAGGTAGGCAACTTTGTCTGCCACTATTGGATGCATGCAACACAACGACAGGTCATATTGACACCATTTACTTGTATATCACATATTAGGCTTTTCCGTTTCGTTGATAGGCAGCATTAGAAAGAGAGATGAGAGAAGAGGAATGATGATGTGATACAGACTGAGTGTGAACCTGTGATATTGAAAACACACTAAGCGGCCATAACCTCCAAAAAGGTCTCAACTTAAAGAAACAACGAGAGGCAGCTCACCCTCGGTCCCGTCAGGCTCCGCCTGCTCCTCCCGCTGCTTCTGCTTGAACCTCATGTTCCCATTATGCATCACAGCACCAGTCAGCTTGTAGATGCCCAACTTTTCCTCTGTGTTAAATCCCAGGATATCAATGGCACTCTATGGAACAATGGACAATATAAAAATAATAAAACACAGGGAGAGGATAAAGAATTAAAAAGTCCGGTGAGATACAAAAACAACACACATTTCACACAAACCAAAATAAATCACCAGTCCACTGATTTTAGGTTTATACACTGTACATAAATAACAGAGGCCCCTGTGATATCTGTACACCATGTTTCTGCATACATCTTAACCCCAAGTGTCTCACATCTGTGGCCATCAGCTCCTCTGTGTCATTGATGCTCTGCACAGTGATTTCCCCCTGGCTGATGAAAGGGTAGTCATATGGATTGGTGGTGATCAGCAGCATCTCTGAAATTAAATACAAAAAAGTATTTGTACGTCTGAAGAGGGCCAGCAGCTAGATGTGCAGCATGGATCAGTGAAGTGTACTTACCAATCAAATCAGGCTTCTTGTTTGACAAGATCTGATAGAAGATGTGATAGCTCCTCTCTGCAAGGAGCTGAAAGGTCACCCTGGATTTTTCCAGAAGGTCTAAGCAAAATAATTAAATTAACTGAGGTCAAATGTATTATGTATACTTAAATGTATACTTAAAAATCTGTGAAATAGCAATCACATTGCCATGAGGAAACTTACATGTTTCAATATCAGCTGATGCCAGCTTCCCCTTTGTTCCAAAGTGGATGCGAATGAATTTTCCCTAGAGGATTTGTTTTTTATCGTTACACATACAAATATATAAAAGTTATATTTCAGCTGATGCATTGCACAGACTAAATATAAACTCACAAAGCGAGACGAGTTGTCGTTTCTCACAGTCTTGGCATTCCCAAAAGCCTCCAACAGAGGGTTGGCCTGGATGATTTGATCCTCCAGGGTCCCCTATGGAAATAAAGCCGATAAACAAATGAATAGAAACATCTTATCTGAGTTTGTAAATGTGTTTGTATCTGATCATGACATTATTGGAATGGATGATTAGTGTACTGAACCTGCATTCTACCAGGTTGCTCTTTCTTGCTTGAGTCTCCAATTGATGCAATTGTTGCAAAATACTGGATGACGCGCTTTGTGTTGACAGTCTTCCCGGCACCGGATTCTCCACTGCCAGGGGTACAATTTGCAATGAGTGACGGTAATTATGTATAAGTAAATGCAGTACTTTAGAGCACATAAAGCCATACTTACGTGATCAGGATGGACTGGTTCTCACGATCTGTTATAAAATATATCAGTATTTCAATTTAATTATAGGAGTTAATCACAGAGATGGCGACACTGATAATAGCTGGCATGGCAGCTATTTCTCGATGGGATGCTGCCAGACTAGGACAATACCTGTGAGCATGTACTGGTAAGCGTTGTCAGAGATGGAGAAGATGTGGGGCGGGACCTCCTGACGCTTCTTCCCACGGTACCCAGCCACCACTTGTGGATTGTAGACTGGAAGCCATTTGTAGGGGTTCACTGTCACACAGAACAACCCCGAGTAGGTCTGGAATGGGGTGTCATTTGAGCGTGAAAATGTGATCTGTCCAAATGCTAATAAAGCTTCCCAGAGTAAATCATTTCTGTGGCATCACTGATTCGGGTGCATTAAGGGTGAAATGTGATGTTTGTGCTTACGTAGATCATCCAGGCAGCGTAGCGCTCCTTGAGGTTGAACAGCACGGCTGGTTCGTGGAGATGGGTCAACATGGCCATGTCCTCAATCTTGTCAAACTTAGGAGGGTTCATGGGGCGGATGTCATCCGGCTGCACTGTCACAACCTGGAACATCAGGTGGTCCAATGTCACATAACAAAGGATGGCAGGCAAAAAAATATATGTACGGGTAAGTGATCCTATCCTTCAAATATTTTCAACAGATAAAAGATATCTATGGGGTGCCGAATGTAAATTTCCTCACATTTAGCCGCCGAATGTAAAGGACATACTAGCTCAATTTCCTCACATTTAGCTCTAAATGTTAAATCTAAATGTTAAATCTAAATGTTAAATGTAAATGTTAAATGTAAACATTTAGAGCTAAATGTGAGGAAATTGGGCTAGTATGTCCTTTACATTCGGCACCCCATAGCTATCCACCGACCCACTTGTGTGCAGCCTCTTTCAAAACAGATGAATACACGTGTTCGTACACCCACCTTTCCATCCTCAGTCTCCACAGTAATCTTGGAGCCATCTTGACTCTTGATTTTTCCTTTCACATACTCTTGCCTTGGGTCAGCCACGTAGATGGCCGTTTTGGCATCAAACAGCTTGTTTTGTGCTGCGACCCTCTCCCGTTCTGGTTTGCGGAGGTACGGGGCAGCCACCCCAAATATTTCCATCTCGGCATCACCCATTTTCTAATAGCTGCACGAACCTGACATGTTAATGACATACATATGTATTTACCGGACCAAAAAAAAAGGCCAGAAATGTAGGACAAACATACTTTCAAAGGCTGTGGTATAATACTTACCTGAGTGCCGCAGAGTGAGAAGTAGAATCGAAAGAGGATTGAATCCCTCAAGTTTCAGCAAGTGTTTCAGAGCCTTAGAGTGCGATCGTCCGCTCTTACGATCGTACTGTTGCTAATTGTTTTCAGTCTCAACAGTATGCCACAGACATACCTCGACCCTAACAAGGCTTTGACAGCTTTTATAAGAGAGCTGGGCTTTTTTTTGCTGCTGCTTGACAGTTTCTTCTATATTTGGAGAGAGATCAAATCTGGCTTATATGCCACCTTGGAAAAAGTCATGTCCATTTTGTATTTTCAACCATCTATGTATAGCTGTATTGTGTCACATTTAAACGGTTTCAATTGTAATCCTTCAGCCTGTCCATTAAAAAGCAATGATTGCTAAGGACGACAGCTTAGAGGGCTTAGGGTCCCGACACGGCAGGCCTCATTTTCTGGGATCAGGGAAGATTAGGTCTGTTAGGGGCATTGCTGGAATTCTGGCATTGGCTGTCTGGTGACCAGGGTAGATTACACATCACTGTTTGGGTCTGTGTTGAGAGCAGCCTGGGGTTGACAGGCAACCCTTCCAGGCCCGGAATACCTGTATCTATTAATTCAAATGTTTTATAGAAAAGCTATTTGTCATGAAATACCATTTGGATCATACCCACTACTACTGCAGGGTATCAATGAAAGCCAAAGGCATGCAAACTGTGAGTTCTGATTGAGTTTGATGCTTGATAGTTAGCAGCATAACACATAAGAAACTAAAACATCAAAGTGTCTTCTGTACAGTCCATTGAACAACGCCTGCATCTCATCATTATCAAAAGTGCCTTTAATCAACCTGAATTGCATGCAAGTTAATTTGAATGATGGAGTGCTGTGCAAAATCACTCTGTAGGCCTTAGTGCATCTCAAACAGAGCCAACCTAGACCAGCTTCAGATCCTACAACAGGCTTCAGGCCTGTTTCAGGACGACCAAGAGACCACTCCAAAATAACAGGTTTAACCATGAATCCAAAAATGCCCAACAGATCCATTCGAAATCCTTTGAGTGGGTTTCTATTAATGCGTCGCAATTGCCCATGTCAATATAGCGCAAGAATGTGCTTCAAGTTTGCTGTGCATCACTCCAGTGTGATGCCTGGATAGAGAGCTTTGCTAAGGGCAAAGGGTGTTAAGTTGAAGTCATTCATGTCATCTTCACTCCAAGAATGCAATGGCTTTCTCTATTTCGAGAAAGGCCATTTTCATCCTGATTTTCCATCTTTATGACTGGAAGTTAACAGATGACCATCTTCATATTAAAGGTAATACAAGCAATATTCTGAGCAGCATTTTCAGTTATATTAGTAGAAATTGTCTTTATATCCCGACAGAAATCAATAAATCAGTCCTCTGAAAAAAAATTGAAAAAAATCCGGTGTCTGTATCAGCTGTAATACTGTAATAAATACGTCCAATCATTTAATTCGGTCGGAATGAAATGATTGGACAGACTACGTGTCTGTTAACGTTACCTTCAGCTCTAATTAAATGATTAGATGATCCATTTGGCTGCAATGAAATGATTGGCTGGCGTACCCGGGCGTTACTTCCTACCGCTTCCATTGCACAACATCAGTGTTAAACCAGAGTCGAGTAATTAACACTGTTTAACACTGGACTATGGTGAAGAGGACTTCTGTCGCTAAAAAACACTAACCAAGATACAACGGACGAGCAGAGTTCTGGACACCACATTTACAACACTCGTCTTCATGCCAGTGAACTTCGGTGATATAATTCGGCATTCTTTGGTCGCTGAAAACCGAGGAAAGGATTCAGGAAATTAACGAGCCTTAACGAGTTAGCCGCGCGATGGAGTTTTGTACTGAAACACCGTAACCGAACTATATTGGACAAGCGGC
>CABFOP010024087.1:3336-13598 GCA_900683385.1 Anoplogaster cornuta
GTTAATGTCTGTACTGTCACTTTCAGTCATGTTTTAGTGATTTGGAAATTATTGTATTATTGTATTGTATTATTATTGTATTTTAATTTAAATATTTGCTTTGAAAAATCTTGGCATTAGTAGTTTTAATTATATATTACAAGGTGATTAGAGCTACTAGTGTTAGGAAGTTAAACAGGTCATAATTCCATCTCTAATATCTATTTTATATTGCTGGGAAAACAAACTCATCCAATATCCAGTATTTATTCAAGTTTCTCGCCAAAGGCTAAATTTTCCAAGATTAACATTACATTTGAACACATCATGATGACGTTGTATTTGCCTTCACCTAATGCTCATTTTACTGACCAGACCTTGAACACATCATAATGTAACCTTATGGCATCTCGTTTAACTAGCTAACGAGCTCCTATCCTGCCGATTCCAACACAGATTTCAACATTGGAATACTATTTTAATTAACGGGACTTGCTACGAAGTTTGGGTGCGCTTACCACAGCTACTTTGAGTGGAGGAGGATCATGAAATGTAGGAACCGGGTCCTTAATAGAACCGGATCTCGATCCCCATCCCTAAAAGCGACTCGCTGGCGGCTTTAAAAAAATTACATGACAATTTGTACTCGATATCCGCGATATAGTCATTTACTACATCGCACGTAGAACAAGCCGCGAAACATTGAGTATATTCAAGATATCCCCCAGCCCTACCTCATTATAATGAATTATGTTTTTTAAGTTTTATTTGCAGTGATAAAACAATGAAGCAAACTGAGAAAGATATGAGAACACAATGTGATACAGGGGAAGAAAAAACAAGTGCCTGCAAGGGATTCAAAGTCTTGACCAAACGTGACGCTGTTTACAGGCCCTCCGCAACACTCAACTGGTGGTCGGAACATTAAACACACCTTGATATGAAACTCCAGGTTCTCGTCCATGGAGTAGATGTAGTTGAAGATGTCCTGCACTATCCTGGGGATGATGCCCATTGCATCTGTGTCATGGAGGTTCCCCTGGAAACAGAGAACAAAGAACATTGGCACTTTAATAGTGAAGGGTTTTCGTTCAAACATGATATCCTTCATTTGAAAATAAAAAAGACCTATTCTTATGAAATGATTACGGTACATTTAGGAGTATAATAAGTGGTTGATAGATTGATAACCCTCTTGCATCACCTACAGTCAGTCAGAATACAGCGACCCATCAACCAAGTGGCTTGCAGTGTGAATGCACAGTGCAGGTAGAGAAGTTTGTCTCAGAATTGAAGACATTCGTCTAGTATCTGTGCTACTACTGCAGTTTGCATTGATACCTTCTAGGGCAGTGGTCCTCAAATCGGGGCCTCGGGGTCCAGAGCACTGCTGGGGTTCTATTCTGCCAGGTAGTTTCCATTCTATCTGTCTAATCAGGGATTGATTAGCACAGATGAACGCAATTAACGTCCTGGTAGGAGAGAAAACCAGCAGCACTCTGGACCCCGAGGCCCGGATTTGAGGAACTCTGTTCTAGGGGGTCCTTACCTCCATGGTGTGTGTTTTACCAGATGATGTCTGTCCATATGCAAAAATTGTCCCATTGTATCCTTCCAGAACATCTGTAAGACATCGCACAGCACTTATTGAAGCAAGGACTCAAAGGTTTGTTGTGTTCAGGTCCAGGATACAAAGCTAATGACAGCTTTATTGGATTTATACACACCTGTACATAACAAGTCATACTGATAGAAACAGAAAGGAACTCACCTTTGACGATCTTCTGGGCACAGGCATTGTACACTTGTTCCTGTGTTGTATTTGACTGAAACACTCTGTCAAACATGTACGGTTTGCCCTGGAATACGGAGAAGATTGTGTATTAGCTATATTACCATTACTGAGCTCATCATCTTGAAATCCCATTTAAAAATCAAAATAATTATGTTAAAAACAAACACACGTTTCTCCTGAATGATGCAAATCGGCCACAGTTTGACACGCTTAACCTCTGTTAGTTGCAGCCTAGTTAACATCTGAAAGCAGTATCCCTGTGCTATTCAGCTTCTTTCATCTCATCTTATCTCCAACATTCTGTGTACGGCATGTATGAAGAAATAAACTATTCCAGCAGGTCCCGGGCTTCACTTCTGGCTTAGGAGTTAGCCTACTTAAAAGAAAACTGATGCAGATATCCCATGGGCTACTCAAACACCAAAGAGCAGAATTCAAATGAGATAGCAATCAATGGCTGGATTTAGAAGAAGGCAACCACAGGGTAATAAAACAGATGCTACGAGCAATGTGGTGGTTCAACTGAGATGGCACCCTGTCTTTGGAGGTTTGAAGTCGCACTTGACTCGCCTCATTTCCAACTGGGCGGGTGGTTATTCCATTTGTGGCGTATAAAGCGTTTCTGAAAGAGGCAGCGCCACTCACCTGGGGTACCCCAGGTTGCACAACATACCCCAGGTTGCAAAACATACATGCTTTAGTGGCAGGGAATAGCTATAGTCAGGCTGGATGACAACACCTGTATGAATTGGTGAAGGCCCCTCCCGAGGGATGGGAATGTTGACACACAACTCTGTCACCAAAGAGACGACACACTGATCAGGACTTCCTGGTAGACCCACTCTGAACAAGCTTGAATGACTCAAAATGAAAACACAAATTTGTCATTGGTACCTTTAACAGTACCGACTACTATAACTGGCGGAAGACGTCCTCCATTTACCCCCCAGCTCATTCCTCCCAAAACACAGCCAGATCTACAGCATTGTTCTGTACAACCCAGACCAGCAGCATTATGAGACAATGATAATTCACCCCAGCTAGCCACAACCTGCCCAGAAGAACAATGTATAACTATTATTGGGCCTGCACAGTCTCCCCAGCAAACTACAGCACAGCCCCAGTTCAAAGTCCTCATTGTCACTGGTGCTTATGGCATCATTACTTACTCTTCCATCTAATGTGAATTATTCACTGAAAATGTAATGACACAGTAAAAAAGTACTATATTCCTTAGTGCTCTGTTAACTTCCTGGTTCCCAATGGCTTTGTTGTGAAATTGCCCAGACATAGCAATTCAACAAAGACAGTAATGCAAAGTCCAAGGTTATTCTGCAGCATCCACATGATTCTTATTGTGTGATGCAGGACATCTAATTGAATTTGTGTTGCTAGGCAAAACAGGTCACTAGTCCATAATTAAACAACTCTGCTTTGTTGGTTACCTTGCTGCCTCCTTAAGAGCTGGCAGGAAACAATATACAGTAGGTGTCATTTATTTTTATACAATCTACCTAGTTAAGAGCTTTTACTCATCTTTTACTGATCATTTTCTTCCCTTTCATCTCTTGTCTATCCTGTCTCAGCTACTATACCTATCTAAAAGTAGCACAGTTGTGTTTTCGCAGGACGTTCCAGTCTACTGTATGCAAATGGCTGATGTGACAGCATAGCCTGGAAGGCTGACGTGATATTTTTTGTGTATAAGTGACGGGGCAGTAATGGGTGCATGAATAATTCACCCACGGCACACAAACACATGCTATGCTGGCCAACCAGGCCAGCTAGGACACTCATACCACCTCATCTAGAAGTCTTGCCCCTTGGCACTAGTGTTGCAGGACTTTAAAGTGAGACACAGCTGAGTGACGGTGTACATTACTTCAGGAATATGTGCTGGGGGGAAAACAACACACATATCTGGTACAGAGAATCAGTGTCCCTCCATGACAACACGTGAACCCCAAACTGAGAGCATCAGATCAAATATTACCACGGCCTGCACCAGTGAAGCTGGTTGTCATGAGGCTTTACGACAAGCAGACTGGTAGGCTTCACAATAGGCTAAGCAGTGAAGCACTGCTGTTGAGGCTTTAGCCATAATACAGGGTCCACGCCCTACATTGTTTCAAAATGGCTACAAATGTGAGCTAAGTGAGTCAGTCACCCTGGATGAGAGCATCTGCAAAACAAAATACATCATCATGATAATCACTGTCTCCACCCAGAGAACTCACCCAGCACCCAGCCTATTGCCTGCTCTGATTGGTGGAACAGCTGGTTACCAGGAGAGAACACACAGGGGGATTACCCAGGAGGCCTACGCTGCTGCTGCTGCTTATGGGACAGTTAGTGTTGTACTTGTCACAACACATGCACCAGTAAAGGCTACTGGGCCCTGGCCCCTAACACTTGTGTCTTTCACATTGTGCACTGGCATTTTATCACTATATGACTGGCACTCTGAACCGGGCTGGGCAATATCATGGAGCACACACAGGACGCTTGCTAGTAGTTCCAGCTCAGGTCCAAAGTCAGCATCACCAAAACTATTCCATCATTTCACCATAGGCATAGTGGCCTTGTCTGTTTTGTATGACACAGAATAGATAGTCCTATTGTATGCTAAATCCACCAACTAAATTATAAGTTTAGCTCCAAGAAAGACATAAATTCAAATCAAGCCAACCAAAATTTGCAACTCCTTAAATGGAACTAAATAACAATGTCTACTGCCTTATAAAAACCTTTTAGAGCTTGATTATTGCACTGTATTGCCTGAAGTTGACTACTTTGCAGACACCAAAGTCCATGAAAACCAGGATGATTTGTTGCTGAGGAAAGATAATATTTAACCATATTTTAAAAGGATATGCTATTACCTTTTAGTCCTTTAAAACTTACAAACTTGAAATTTTATCTTGGCTTTTACACAGCTGCTATGCTTCTTAATTACTACAGCCATAAGAGAAATGAGAAGGAAAACCCGTCTTTTTCCTTTTTGGTATTCTTTGCAATCCTGCCACACAAATATGGTGAGGATGCAGGAAATGGCATCTGTGAATTGTGCCCTTTCTAAACATGTGGCAAAGCATCAAGTGAGCAACACTTGCAAACTAAACTAAGGGAAATTTGATTGAGTCAGGAACCTCAGGTAACATGGCACCACATTAGTAAAGGCATTTCCTTCTTTTGTCACAGTGGAATGGTGCTCATGCCATTATCCTTATCAAGTGCAGAGGGGTCTGTATCACAAGAGAACTAATTAAACAAGAGAAAACAAACATAGTTAACAGATAGGATCAATACAAATGGCACTGCTGTGAGGAAATTGGTCTCTTAACTGTCCAGTGTGCAACCTGATAAAAAAAACCTGTAAAGCATTAAGCTGTTAACCACTGCCCAAAGATGAAGTATCATCTCCAATCTCTTCAGGCAAATCAATCAAAGAAGACCAAATGACACTAAGATCAAAATGTTTAACGTTACAGTTTTGTCTACGTTTCCTATCCATTAATAAAATAAGATGTATTATCATTTACGTTAGAATGCGTACAATTTGACTGATTTTTACTTGACCGCAGAGGGTTGGTTACCTAGCCAGCTGGTCAGCTAGCTAACGTTAGTATTAAAACTAGCCACCTAGCCGAGGCCAGCTAATCTGGCTACCAGCTGGCCTAGCTAGCTAACAGTTTGCGTTAGCCATTGCCAAATCAAAGCTAGCTTCTTTTTTATGCTGACGAAATTTTTTCACAATTAGTCGCTTCATTGTTATATATAGTTGTACATTTAATGCCATATTAATAACGCAGGAAAAGCGTGCTGTCTCGTTTAGGATTGGCAGGCTAACGTCAGTGAGACTGCAACCTGTGCCAGTCGTTGTGTTGAGGTATTGTTGAATGACAGTCTGTTCGCCATGACAGGGCGACCGCAAACATGGGACATTTTACGGCAACAGCACTTTGCTGTCTTTAGATATGAGAAATGCCATGCTGCTGTTACTGACTGTAATAACGTTAGGAGACAGACTGAATCCAACCGACTGTAAGAGGTCAGCTCGGTTGCAGCAAATGGCCAACGGAACAACGCAACTGTGGACAGGTCAGCACTAGCTAGCGTGAGCTAACAAGCTAAGATGCTAACTCCTGTAGCTCCAAGTCAATCACTAATGGCGTACTGCCGACTGTCACAGAGGACACGGCCAAGCAGGTAGCTGGCTCCCTTCAACACACAATAACTCACCGCGATGATGACGTTCTCGTCCCCTTGAAACTTGGGGATGTACCTGTCCCCTCGGGTCACCTCGGAGCTGTTCAGGGGCCGAAAACGGCACATCACTTTAATGGTGCACTCCGCCGGGTCGGCCATCTTCCACGGTGGACGGATGGAAATCTACGCTCAAATTAAAGCAGATGCTGGATCCTGTGGATCCTGGGGTGAAAAGGGAGGCCGAGCCCCTCTGTCCCAATCTCGGGGTCTGCAAAGGGCAATAATCTGTCGTATATTGAACAAAAATCCCTATTTTCCTCTGAATCACTTCCTTTCCTGTTTGGAAGCCATGACACCGGTGGATGAGCGGCTGGCCACCTCACCCCTCCTGCTGCTGTGGCTGGGGAGCACAATGACGTCACCTCGACGCGCTCCCACTCAATGGATTTGTATTATTATAATGAAATTCAGTATAATCAATGGACATAAGAAGCACCAGCCTTCCCAAGCTGGAGCCCAGTGGCATGCATGAGTAGTTTTCCCAAAACACCAGCTCTAATTGTTTATTCTGAATACTATAATCCAGACCAACCTACAGTTACAGTATCGGGTTCAGAGTAATAAGGCCCCAATGGGCCACAGCATATTTTATTGGCCCTTATTTTAAATGCTCTCCTCCTGTAATTATTAATAATTACATTATTAGCTTCCTAAAACCATCAGAGCCAATCTTCTTTTGAATAGAATAGAAAACAATAGACTAGGTAGATAGGTAGGTACTTTATTTATTTATTTGTTTGTTTATTACGTATTTATTTATTACTTAATTTATCCCTGAGGAGAAATTAAGGAATAGGTTAAAATAGAGAACTAAACTGAATAGCCCACTTGTGTGGAAAATATGCCTGCAATTGTTTTTCATGTTTATTTAAAACCCTTTTGCAACCAAAAGAGGACATTACTGTAGTTGATGATTCACTTGTGTTTAAGGGTATGTACTGTGGGAGCTACAGCTGTGAAACCTCTTTCAGAATGAAAATACATTACGTCTGACCTCACACAGCAGATGCCACAATGGAGCAACGCCATAGCAAAGCACAAGTGGTGGAACAGATTCGCTGGCCACTCCCTGAAACAGCAAGGCATATCCCTTTACATGGTGGCGTACTTAGCTCATCCAAATACCAGTTCTACTGGCCCACTTGTGTTTTCACTGAGGGAGTGAATGGGTGTGGTGCTGCTGTGCGAGCTGACTGTGTAGTCTAGTTGCCATTGAGCAGCAAGTCCCCAAAGACCACAATGTCTACTGTTCAATGAGACTGGTCAAATAAAGGCTGGGTTGATAATAGAGTTATTCACTGACATGAACTTGTTCCTTCTTACACATCCTTGTCTGGCTATGTTGCTTTAGAATGTGCAAATGGGTTGAGGTGATGTGATAACTTATGGCATAACTTAAGCCCTTCATCTTACCAAAGGGCTCAGCCTCCAACTAAAATTGTCATCGGGCAGCTGTCTCTTGGATCAATAATTACAATCTCATTTGTTGGTCCATGTAATGCAGTTTGTAGCTCCTGCACATTCAGTTTCATTGTTCCTGCATTAGGATGCAGCAATAGATTTCACTGGTGAAAAGAATTACAATCACTCACATTGTCTGAAAGCTCAATCAGCTCAATCAGTTGCTCACAGCAGTTTATTTCTAAAATTCTATACATTCATATTGGGAAAAATATAATTAGGTTCATCATTCAGTATATAAAATATTATATATTATTATATTGTCTTTAACAGTATTATCACTTTGTCAACTAAGGACATCAGCTACAGAACAGCACCCTTGGAGTGGGTGGAGATTCATTGTCCATTCCACTTAAGAGTAGAGCTATTTTTGAAAGACAGATTAGAAGGTAGAGAGTGCTCAGAAAGGCTTTACATGCAATTCAACGCATTTAACTGCAAGTTATAATGTGTAGTTCATTTATGTACACTGCGCTGGATAAGAGTGCCAGATAAAATGCTTGTGTAATTTCTCTTTAAGTTCTCAAATAAACCCCCTCCACAGTCGACCCATGTAAATAATCCAAACCACATACTGTATTAGCCCAACACATTACAGTTAGAAGGGGTTCAAAATAGATGTGTTCTACTGTGCCCCTTATTGGTAGTCTTAGTAAGAGGCACAATAGTCCACATCTACTCAAAAGGGTATCCCCACCACAGAAAGTCAAAACATGGAATTGCAGGGTGTTTTTATTTATTTATTCAGAGCTCTCACATGGATTAGTAATATCTAATTTACGACAGTTTATAGTAAATTTGATCCTGTAGGTGGCCTTAAATTGCCACTGCATAACTAAGATAGAGGCGTCCTCAATTCCACACTTGTCTCCACATCTCCCATTTTACTCCTCTGCCTGCATGCATCTTCAACAGAATGACAAAGGATTGATAAACAGTGATCCAGGAAAGAGTGTACTATGTAAACTATGTCCGATATTATGTTATTGAATGGAAAAAGTGAGGAGGCTGTTACAAACATATCTACTTTGTAATGGAGGTCATCTGAGAGACCAATAATTAGATCCTGGAGAGTCAATCCCTTTTTTAAACACATCATAATCTACACAACTCCATACAAACAGCAATTAAATTACAGTGAATTGAATAAATAAAATTCATGTAGATAAGCCTCTACTGTAAACAGTGGGTTAATTTAGTAAGGAGAAGAATGGTAGGCTTAGGGCATCGAAACAGGAGCTTGAGGGATATTTGGAGGAAGTGCACAAAGATAGGTAAGGTATATATCAACCCAGTCTCACCCAATCTGCATACAAATAACACAACATGTCCTGCGTGCAATAGATACGCCAAAATCCAAGTATTCGCAATGGTTGGTATATATAATGGAGTCCCCTACCGGAGTGCTCCAGATGTGTTGAGGTTTTTATGGAAGTTGATGAAGGTAGTCTGGAAGAAGCAGGTTATTCCCAAGGCGTGGCGTAGAGCAGGGGGAATCTTTATTCCTAAAGAAAGGGACTCTGTAGAGATAAGTCAGTTTAGACCTATTAGCCTACTTAAAGGGGTATTTTACCAAAATGACTATTTTTCTATCAAGTACTCACCTCTTGATGCCTTGAATCCACAGAGAATTTTCGGATTTCTTGCATGCTTTCACGGTGAATGACGAGCCCAAAAACGAGGAAATACTTGATACAGTACTTAATACTTTAACAGTGTTTACCTTGGATTATGGCACAAGGGATAGTAACATCTTGTCCTGTGTATTAATGAATTGTAGATAGGTAGATAACATGAGCTAAGATTGATAAGATTGTTTATTCTTGTTATTGAAATATAAAATAAGAAATAATGTTAACATTAAAGGTTTAGTGATTAATGGTCTTGAATCAAAAGTTTCCTTTTATGCTGATGATGCTTCCTTCCATATAAAATCTGATGATCTCTCATTAGAGACACTTAGTTTAGAGTTGAATTCCTTTGCCTGTTTATCAGGTTTGAAGCCAAATTATGAAAAAAGTATTTTTAGAATTGGATCATTGAAAATTTCAAAATTTCAGGTACCCTGCCGGGCTCCAATTAAATAGTTAAATGGCCCTGTGAATCTTTTGGGTATACATATACAAGCTGATAAAAACCTTTTAGTTAAAATTTGTTAAGCGTGAGCTTAAGACTTAGAACAGAACCCACGATGCAGATAACCAGGTCTGGTGAAAATCAGGAAAAATGTTTATTTTCACAATACACAATGGTGAACAAAGGTGAGGTGTCTTCAGAGCAGGGCCCCGTTCCTCGTACGTGGTTAAGATAAGTCGATCAAATGTCCTGTTAGCCAGCTTAACCCTTGTACCCTCCTCGGGCCATTTGTGTCCATTTGGGTTTTATTTGTTTCGATCATTCGGGCTGTGATTATGCTTTAGCCATGATATTTGGTCAAGGTGTGTATTTTTGGACAAACTTTGGAAATTCAACCACTGATTCTATATTAAATCTATAATCCACTGTCTAATCAAAATTGTTACCTTCAGCATCCTCTGGACGTTTCTGTCCCCATTGACTTCCATTATAACAACGTCTTTTCATCCCATGGCTGCTACAGCAACATTATTTAGCTTTTATTATTTCCCAGCTGATTGGGCCATTTTTCCCTTTTTTTTCATATGGAGCAATTACCATTTTCCTGTTTTCTCTCTCCACTGTGTTATGGAGCACTGCAGGCCAATGGCCAATTTATGCAACTAAAATGGTGTTGGATTGT
>CABFOP010024115.1:0-10355 GCA_900683385.1 Anoplogaster cornuta
TTTGTCTGCTCTATCACGGGTCTGCTTCGGTTTTCCGTGTATAAACTGCTCAACAGCGCCATCGCCGTTGTCTCGTGTTCGACAAAACCCATTCATTTCTATGTGACATGTAATACCACCTAGCAACGGCGATGGCGCTGTTGAGCAGTTTATACGCGGAAAACCGAAGCAGAACCGTGATAGAGCAGACACATGGACCCGTTACTTCAAATTTACGGAATATTTCATAAAACCAACACGCCCACTTTTGAGACAACTCCTGTGGCTTCCTCAGCAGTACTTTTTATTTGAGATTGGTGCATTTTTGAATAACTAGGGCGGCGGCGAATTTTCGTTTTCCTGATTTTGGGCTATAACGAGTGAGACTCTACTGCAGAATGCTGTAGAGTCAGGTGAGGCTAAAATGTCCTATAATCACGTCAAGTCAACTCGGTCGACTTCCAGTAGGTGTGTCTTGGTGCCGGTGTGAGGCAGCCGGGCTTTCTTGCTCCTACTGGGCGATGTAGTCATGGCTTCTGGAGGGCTTTGTGACAAATGTTCCCAATTGCTCAAAGAAATGACTGTTCATTTGAGGAGAGTTTGCATACGGTTAGAGCTGAAAACAATGGACTTCATCAGAGAGCTCTCCCAGTGCACCTGTCTGAAGAGGACACCTTCGGAGCGTTTACACAGGAAGACGTCACATGAGTTGTCCATATTACAGCACCTGTATAATGGTAGGGGAGTAATTCATAAACATTGTCTTGTCCTTGATATAATTCAGTTTACCCACCTTTTCGTTTGTAAAATTAAGCCTACCCACATTTTGATCTGATCTAAATCTTTCTGATCTAAATATTTTGTGTAATAAGTCAAACTGATGGCAGCTACACGAAAACAGAAAACAAATTGTTCTATTATTTTATATAAGGGGTTGATAAAAACAGAGTATTTGCATGGTTCGTGAAATTAGAGTAGAACAAAGTTTTCTTTTTAGGTTGTTAACAACAATTTATGCAACCCTGTTTAATTCCAAATTGTTATTCTGTCTCTTTTCTTAGATCATGAAACTCCACTGCTCAATAAAGAATGTCTACAAGCACTGACCAGACTTGCAGCCTCAGACAGCCCCGCTCTACAGAGGGCTGCAGCCATGTATTATTTACAGCTCAGTCATCATTGTGAGTGGAAAAAATAGATTTTTTTGGTCTGTTTTCTTACAATTTGCATGATAATGACAACTTGAACGACCAGTGTCATGGGCAGTGTGACTGTATTGTTTGCAGAACAGGTTTCCAATGTCATATCACTCATTGTGGTGATAAGCTCTCTAACGTTTCAGACCAGTATCATGCAAACTTTCAACCTCATACTTTTCATAAGGGTGGCAGATAATTGACTCCAACATGAGTAGCCTTGTTGAAGCATCGTTGTGACTGAAAAACAAATTGATTTTTTTTTGGGTGAAATCTCACAATATGCATTATATGTGCTGAGCAGAGACAGTGGCACATAAGAAGTGACTGTATTGTTTACAGTGCAGTGCAGGTGTCTCCAAGGTGATAAGCCCAGTGGCGGTTATGACCAGTATTATGCAAAATTCCAACCACACACTTCCAATAAGGGTTGAGGTTAATAGATTCTCCTGCTGTGTGTACTTAGTTGAGTTTAAGATAACAAATGTGTGATATCTCTAACAGAAACTTAACACTAGTCACCAGCCAAATGTTCAATATTATTGTGTAGCCAACCTGTAATAGATCAGGCTTTTCGATTCTAAAAACTACTTTGGCAACCAAGTATTGGCTTGTGAAATTATGATTCTACAAGCCACTGTGTGACCAGCTTGAATTTATTTATTTTTTTGCTCTCTACAGTGGAGTCTCCCCTACCCGATGCCTTCTTGGAGCCTTTCATGGGCTTGCTTCTCTCAGCTGATTTGGATGTGCAAAGAACTACCTCTCTATCGTTGGTCAATCTGCTAGTAAAGAATAATGGTGAGAGTGAAGAGTCACTCGGCTGTTCCACAGTAACTCGTCTGAAATATTATGGTGCTTGAGTATTATTTCCAAGCTTGTAACCACGGTTTGTAACTGACAAATGTAAAGATGCTAAAATCAGAGGAAGAAATTAGCAAATATTAAAGGGTAAATGCACAAAATAATTAAAACTAGAATAACTAATACAGACAAGTGTTCAAATAAAAGCATACCTAATACCTAGTTTGCATGTAGAAGTGTTTTAAAGGGAGACACTGAGTTCCAGAGTTTAGGGGCCCTGACGGCGAAAGCTCAATCACATTTGTTTTTAGCTGAGACTGTGGCCATGTCTCATTTGTTTCGAGCCTCGTTTCTTTCACATCTCCCCTTCATAAGTGAGGAGGATTTAATAGGTGAAATTAATAAGCCTCATAGCTTTCACCTGCAATCACCTGAGCTGTGTATTTCATGAAAATAATTCGTGCACTCTTTATGTTGTCCGTGATATATGACTGTGGTTTTTCAGTGTGTAAAGAGTTGGTGATTGAAATGGGGATGCTGGTGCCCATACTAGAGATGTTCCAGTCTGGTGATCCCACTGCTCAGTGCCACTCCTGTGCATGTGTTGGCATGCTGACCTCCTCAGGTTTGTGTGGGCAGTTTTAAATCGTTGCAGTCAATGTTTGCATACCTCTGGAGAACATGTTGCTGCTGTTGAATGAAAGCCTCAACCACAAAATCAAATCAGGAATGAAGAAAAACAGAAACATTGCAGTCGATCTCTTTGTGTCTTGATACTGCCAGCGATTCATGGCAATAGATACTGTAGACATTGGCAGCGGCAATATATTCCTCATTCTCCATCTCTGAAAATGGAACTTGGACAGAGATGAAGTGTGATATGTAATGCTTCACATTGCTTCGCATATGAACTCATGCTGCAAGATGAATGGCAACATTCTGAAGATGACATTACAAAAAAGGAGGAAGTTGGGGGCAGATAGAAAGTCGAATGGAAAAAGGTATGAATAGTATGTGGGATATCCAGTTCCAAGTGATTCATCAGATGCATCTCTGCTTTGCCAACATTCAAATCTTGTGATGGACATACTATGAACACTCCCAGAAACAGGCAATCAACTGACATACAGATTATAAAGTATCACAATGTTTCCAGACACTACGTTCCTATGCAATTCCTTCTGCACTGTTGTCGATCAGGTTTCTCCAATACGTTGCCCTGTGTATCACTGCCTTGAAACAACATATAAACAGCATAGCGCCGTTGGGTGTTTCTGGTCTCTTCTTGCAGAATCAAACAGAGAAGCTATCGTGGCTGATGGGATCATACCGTTGTTGGTTTTAGCAAAGTCCTATGATCCTCAGGTGCAACAGAACGCAACCTGGGCCCTGTTAAACCTCACACAATCAGGTGGGTTCGTGTCTGTTGAACACCGTCATCAACAATACGGTGGACATATTTTTCCAGCGCTAACTGAGTGATCTTGGTTTGCCCGAGAGTAACATACAAATGTGGAAATATCACTCTATATACGTTCTCTCCTTTTTTCCAGACAGGTCCACGAGAATGTTATGTCAAGTAGGAGCTGTCCCCGTTCTGGTCCTCCTGTTGCAGTCCTCAGATTCGGAGGTTCAGTTTTACAGCTGCTCTGCTCTGTGCAATATCGCTGCTGTCCAGGAGCACCACCCCGAGCTGCTGAGCATCGGTGGCCATTTTCTGTTGAAGTCTCTGTTGACTCTCATGTCTTCCTCTGTGCAAAAGGTAACTGGCATCCGTAGTAACTGACATCTGGCTTCGAAGGTTACCAAGAAACTAAGTTGCCCTTGATGAACTTTTTTTTTTTTTTATAACATTTTCAGAATTCAGCCCAAGCATGCAGATGCCTACACAACCTCTCCAAGAATGGTAATTAGTACAACAATAAAGCCAAAGTTGACATCATTTCAAGGCTGATTCTGCATGTCGTTTTTCTTTTTTTAAATCTGTAGCTCTGATCCAGGAGCAGCAGATGGAGCTGGACTGTGTATTGCCCCTGAAAGCACTGCTGACCTCTTCTACTCCCGCGTTGACAGAGTCAGCAATAACACTGCTGTCTACGCTGTCTGCACACCCACCAAATACTGTAAGACTTTCTACGGTGTATAATCATAATGGTGATGAACAGTATTTCTACTGCTGTGAACAGGCTGATGATGATGATGATGATGATTCATTGGTCTGTTGGGAAATCCGTTTCGCATCATATGGCCGTTGGATAAGAAACAACACAGCGCCAAACGCACAGCACAGTTAGAATGATCACACACTGTCTGAAGAAATGTGTTGCAGAGTGACTCTCCTGTTATCGCTATTCACTCTGATCCTATAGGAGGTCCTGGTGAGGGAGGGGCTGGTGGATATGATAGGGCAGCTGCTTCATCACCACAGATCCAGCTCTGTTATTATCACCCACAGCTCCACCACAGTCACTAACCTGTGCAGCTCCTGCATGGGTCAGCAGGTACGCCGGTGCAGTTCGTCAGCCTCATGCGATCGGTCTCTTACTACTCTGTAACGTTGATTGAATTGTTTGTGCAATATCCGCCGGAGCTTTAAATGAACTCCGCTGTTGTTGTTACCCAGGCTGTGACGGAAAGTCAATGCTTATCCGGACTCCTCCGGGTCCTCGTGTCTCCCGTCACCTCCGACGAGACCCTGCTGCACGTGACGTCATGCTTACGTCATGTGATGACCTGTGGTGAGTGACCCGGACATGTGAATTAGTGTGTGAAGCCAATGTTTTCTGTGTTGTCTTGTATCCGTTATCCAGAGACAATTGTATGACCTCTACCCCATTACAACTTTGTCCCGTTTCAGATTCACTTCGGTCTAATTTGTCAGTGGCGATCACATCGGAGCAAGTTTCAGAACTGGTGAAGTTATCTGGACAAAGAAGAAATCCTCTGTTGTCGTACAATTCCGCTGCCATCATAAGCAAACTAGAAATGAATGGTAATGTTACTTGCATGTAGCAACACCTAGCAAGCTGTTTGATTGTACACTGCCTATTAACTACTCTGTTTTCACGGGACTACGTCACCTATAGGGGAGATCATCGAGTTACTGAGACCTCACTACACTGCCATGTCAGAAAACCTATTGATGCTTCTCAAACACCAGGAAGTGAAATTCCAGCAGCTTGGCGTAGTTACCATAGTCAACCTCATGAAAGGTTTGTATTTGTTGTGTATGTTGAAAATATGTCTTGCCTTCTTTCATTAGCCAATCTGAATTAGTCCCCCATCGCCATTTAAGAGTTCTGGTTTGTGTTGTGCTGCATAACTCTGCAGATGGAGACTTCTCAGCTCTACTGGCCGACAGCGATCTGGAGGTTCAGCTTCGGAGGGTGCATGAGCAGACGGAGGAAACTAGACGGCTGCTGCAAATGATTCAGCTCCTTTCTCCGTCTCGTCTTAACCCCGATCTTACTCAGTAGAAATACTGAGCGATGTGCATAATGTGGACTGTATCGGGTGTTGATGCTTTTTATATTGTGTGGAAGAGCAGCCATTGTATATCATGTTTGATGTTTTAACATATGTGTTTATTTTACTTCATATTCTTTCTCATGTCACGACAATTATAGTCAACAAATGAACTGAAAACGGAGGCAGACATGCATAATATCAACTTTAATCAAAGATGGCATATATTCCAACTTTTTAAACAGGTTAACAAGTTGTACAGGTTTAATATTTCATCCATGGACAAGTGTAGAGATTAAGGATTAAATTATAAGCAATACTTAAAACTATAGGATAAAATACTGATGCGTGTATATATTTGTTTTTATACTTTTATTTCAATAAATTGACTTAACTCCTACACTTCTGCTTTGTAAAATGATTGCGGTTTCAAACAGAGCAACTGTGAATGCATTAAATGCGTTGTGCATGGTATTCTCTAAAATAATACTCACAAAAATTGAAGCAAAGTCTTTGGGAGCTAAATTCCATAGCAGCTTTGAAATAAGTGATTGATATACTTCACAAGATCGAGGAGAGTAAGACAGGAAGTCAACCGTCACCAACAACCTGACATTAGCACAAACAGCCACTTGAACTATTCTAATTCCACAGTGACGTAACTGAGGAAGGAAAAGTGCTTGAAAAGCAGCGTTGTCAAGAAATATCAGGAATAGGCTGAAGCATACGGCTGACATATAGTTGTGATTGTTAGAATGGCCACACTCACGAGTTCAAAGTTCACAGAGACAACTCTTTCCACAACTGATACGCTGCATGTGCCAGCAAACTATCGTAACCACAGTCTAAATCTACTGTATATTTTTGGAAGATTGTTAGTTCAGAGACTATTTGTACTGAACAAATGAATCTGTGAATTGCTCTATATACTTAAAACAGAGAAACGTGACCAGATGCTGATATCCTCGTTGCTATGGTTATAGGTTGTGATTTTTTTCATGCTCCTTCAAAGTGCCGAAGGGCAGTAAAATGGCTGCACTGTAGTAATTCCAAGAAAATCACAGCCCCGAAGAATTCTTTGAAGGTCTGCCCTCTTTCAAGGTGCTCAGATGACTTCTAAAAAAGGGAGAGAAAAGAGAAATGATGTTTCAAAGCATTTCAAGAGATGAACACACTATTTAAGATGCTTTCTTGTATCATATGTTTCATTCAGGGGCCATTTGAGGCACCAGCGCGGCAGGAAACAATGATTCCTGTATTCAATTCACCGGTACCTTTCAATATTTTACCAACCACATATGATTCTGACGAGTGTTGGTTTCCTCCCAAAGTGAGAAAACCTCACAGAATCTGGCTGGTGTCTGGTGTTAATCTCCCACCCTGGGCATTCAGTGCACTGTGGCAATATGCTGGTTGCTTCTCACCTGCTCGTTGGTGGGTCTGGATTTCCTCCAGGCCCGTGAGAGCTCTGAGAGACCTGCGTTCTTTGAAGGCCACGACCGGCACCATGTCCTCCACACTGTTGAGCCCCAGCTGAGACGGCCTGGTCCCCGCCGGAAGCTTGACGGCCTCCTCTATAGTGCCGTTCTGCACAGGCTCTGTGTTTTCCTTTGGCAGGATCCTCGCTGGTACTGATTTCTGCAGAACAACAAGCGTATCCATTTAGTCGAGGATAGGCTCTGGCGGATGCTGAATGTGCGTCATTAGACCTCAAGGGCATTGTACTTTTTAAATCTCACCATATCTGCAGAATCTGTCCTCCTGGTTCTCCGCATGATCTCCTCAAGTCGCTGAAAAAAACACACATCTGTCTTGAGTTGGTAGTGGTCTGATTCTAACTGAGGTTTACCAAATCCAAGATGGAGTCTCCCAAATGAGTACAATTCTACCATCTTGAACATTATTAATGTTGATAATATACAGTAGAGTGTGTATAGATAATTGTATACTCATCGATCTTATGTATCACTTCACTTCATTCTTAAACTCTCATCACCTTTTTTCTTGCTTGGCGTTCTGCCTCCTCTTTCTGGACGAGTATTTCTCTCTCTTGCTTCATCTGCTCTGCCTTCTCCCTCTCTTTGGCCTGCTCCTCCTCTCTCTGGGTAAGAGACCGGGAGAGTGGGTAAAGGGCATTTAGCAGGAATGTAATCAGGAACGTGCAAAAAAACAAAACGGGTAAAATGCAAGAAAACAAATCTAAAAAAACGACGGCTGTAGGAGCAGATGCGGTTCCTCAAGTGCAACTCCACTCGTGCACTGTTAACAGAAAGAGCGTTTGCATTGCTCACCTGTTTCTGAAGGAGAGCAGCCTCCTTCATAGCCTGAGCCCTTTCTTCCTCGGCTTGTCTCTGCTCCTCCTCGTCCCTTCTCCTCTTCTCCTCCACCAGACGCTGAGTCTCGGCCTGCTGCCTCGCTCGCTCCTCCGCCCGCCGCTGCTCCAGTTCTTCGCGACTCCGCCTGGACACAAATCGCACGCGGCGATTCAAACAGCTGTGGCACTTTTCTCAAGAGTCATCGTACCACCGCTATAGTTGTCCGGTGGGGTGGACAAACCCCTCTTACCTCTCCGTCTCCTCTCTCTGCAGGCGCTCCTGCTCCTCTCTCTCCCTCTGCAGGCGGGCCTCTCTCCTCTTCTCGGCCAGGAGACGCGAGGCCTCCTCTGGGTTCGTGGTCCCGGCTGAGGGCCTGACCTCGGGAGGCTGGGGAGCTGCAGGGAGAGGCATCTGGGAAGAACCTGGAGAGGCATAATGTCAACTTCAATATATATAATGTATAGCACACGAAACAACACTCACAATTGTTTCTTGATGCTCACGGCTGTCTCGCTCTGTTGTGTTTGTAGACTCTGTCCGTTGAGTCTCGGGGCAGGTTGGATGTGGAGCGTCTGGTCGAGTTTCCTCTTCCGTCTCCTCTTGTGGACCAGCTGATGACCTGACAGGCCTCGAGTTGCCGGGAGGAAGGTCTTCCTCGGGGACTGACGGGAGCTCCAGCTGCAGTTGGGTGGAATGTCTGCTGATTGGTCTTCTGGGAATCCTTCAAGACCAGGTGAAAAATAGCAGATTTTCCAGTTTGTCGGCATTACTGTATATAGTGTCTTTTTTTGGGGTCATGCGCAGTGTTTCACTTACCGCTCTGGTGAGGGCGATGGCGTTCTGCTCTGGGTATTTGCGGCTGGTTTCACTCTGGTGTTGGCAACGGGTGATCTAATGTTTGATCCAGGTGTTGAGATCTTCTTATCAACGTTTTGCAGTCTTCCTGCTTTGACCTAAATCAGAAATGGACAGGACTCTCTGGGTCCAAAAATCGGACTGAAAAAAGCATTAAACTGAGGAGGCAGCGATACTAAACAATATTGATACAGTCATTATTAATTACCAACTCAGCCGTGTATCGCAACTGGATGGTAGAAGATCGAGGAAGCAGCTGGACTTACCTGTGCCAGACTGATGCTCCTGTGGTGGCTGTGGTTGGGGTTCGGGGAGGCGGATGTCCTGTGCTGAACTGGACCAGAGTGATGCTGGGGTTTGTGAGTGCTGGCGGTGGTTTTGGTGGTACTCATGGAGTGGCATGAAGCTGAACGGCGACAAACATGGACCACTGAACCAGTGTTTTGTGCCATTAGGGTGAGAAAATGGAGAAATGCGTGCAAATGGTGGCAGCAGTGGGAAAAGGGATGTAAATATTAAGCAGTGGGTAAAAAGAGAGCAGATAGAGCGGAGTTAGTTGCAGGGTTAGTTGTTGTAGCCATATTAGTTTGAGTTTTAGATAGATTAGATTATCCATTGCCATAATCTTAAAACAAAATGAGTACATCATGGGGGGGGAGTACCTTCTTCTCCTGACCGACAACCAGCACTCTTGCTCCTGGCCAGATAGGAGCACGTGGGGGTAAGCAGGCGACTGACCAAGTTCTTCTCCCACGTGGTCAGGGGTAAGCGACGTGGAACTACAGCATATTGATCAGTACGAAGAATTCACGTGCAGCAAAAAACAACAAAAGATAAGGGCGAGCCGAGAATGTCTGTGTTAAAAATCTATGTTAAAGCCTCTGGTGGTGTTATGGGTTTAGAAAAGCAGAGCGGCGAACTGGAAACCCATCCGACTCTATACTTACCGCCGGTCACGCTGAGCTTCCTTCCTCGAGAGTTCTGGCCGAGGTTCTGCCGGACCCTTTGGCTCTTCTCCAGGGTCCTGCGTACTGCGGATTCGTGTCGCTCCTTAATTCAGAGGAGGGAGGGGGAGAAACAAGCTTCAGTGATACTGTTCCTTTATCCAGTCACAGGGAACCAGTTTAATCACGAGCCTCATTGAACATTAAAGGTAGTACGAGCAATGTTCTGAGCAGCATTTTCGGTTATATTAGTAGAAATTGTCTTTATATCCCGACAGAAATCAATAAATCAGTCCTCTGAAAGAAAAATGGAAAAGATCCGGTGTCTGTATCAGCTGTAATACTGTAATAAGTCCGTCCAATCATTTCATTCGGACAGACTATGTGTCTGTTAACGTGACCTTCAGCTCGAATTAAATGATTAGATGATCCATTTGGCTGCAATGAAATGATTGGATGGCGTACCTGCCTGTCCATTTGCATTCCCAACAACCAGGAAGTCAGACGTCGAATAGAATAGACTGGACGATGGTGGACGAGGACTGTTGTCGCTAAAAAACACTAACCAGCTACAACGGACAAGCAGAGTTCTGGACACCACATTTCCCACACCCGTCTTCACGTCGGCAGTTCGGTGCTGTAATTCGCCGTTCTTTGGTCGCTGCAACCGAGGAAAGCATTCAGGAAATACATCTACCAGAAGTAGAGACCGGACTACACCGCAATGTGGACCTTTATCACTGAAACACTGTAACCGAACTATATTGGACAAGTGGACTTCTGGACACCACATTTAC
>CABFOP010024149.1:4936-19205 GCA_900683385.1 Anoplogaster cornuta
GATGTTAGTGTGTAAAGAGTCAGCCGTTGACAGAATGGAAGCAGTGAGGGGGAGGGGGGGGGGGCGGATAGAGAGAGAGAGTGATGGAGTGATGAGGATGTTTGCAGTCCGCAGACAGGGAGAGAACAGCCATGGGAACCAGAGGGAAGAAGAGACAGGAAGAGCGATCACACTGCAGTGGTAGGATTACCAAAACCACGTCCTGTGTTTACAGGGAGAAAATAAGATCGCCGAAGCAAATAGTATTAATCCGTCAGAAACATACGAGTTCAAGGGAAGGAAAGGAGGTGGAGGGAGAGCAGTAGGAAAAAGTGCAAAACACTGTTGTTTGGGCTGCATGCTTTTCTGTGTGCCTCAGAGCTGCTGTCAAGCTGCAGCCATACTGACTCTGACATTGACACATGCACATATAATATATAGTATATAAATGTGTGTGCAAGTGACCATATATAGGCACATGCAAACACACACAGGCTGAGCCACACGTTTTCTTACGGCCACACCACACACCAAAGAAAACCATTAGGAGTCACAAAGTGCACTGCAGGATCCCTTCACAACAATCAAGTTACGCTTCTATAGCCACACACTCTGAGACACACAGTGCTAATGTCACTGCTGCAGGAGAAACTCTCCAACTACGAGGATCGGTGGTAATCTCCTTGTAACCAGGGATCACTTCACTTCTCTTGTACTGTTGTAAAGTAGGTCAGGTGAAAATGTCCACACACACACACACATACATAATAAATGTCTCGAAAAAGAAGGAAAAGAATCTCTGTGATACATGTGGCTTATGTGAATGTTAATGCAAATTTGACCTTCAATTAAAAATGTTACACAAAATGACCGCTGATGGTGTGTGTGTGTGGGCTTGACATACTACTTCAAACTAATTGGAACTGAGATGTGATCCATATTACATGCATACACCCACTACATGCATACTGGTTCTACACCACGACATTGCATAACGCAATCTATAGGCCACATTAAGTGTAAAATATCAATATCAACAATCCAAGCTAACTAACAAGGTACAGCTAAAGGTCACGTTGTAATTGTATAATACATGTGTAATTGCTGTCAGTAAAAAAATGATATTCCAGATATTTTTCCAATTCTTCTTTTGAATCTGCAGTATGGAGACCACAAAATGAACTTTCCCAGACCATGATGTCACTGGAGCACTCAGACTATGGAGAGGTGAAACTAAAGAGACCACTTAATGATTATGAGTGGATAATGGGTGTGTGTGTTAGTTAGTAATTTAGAAATGTGACTTACTGTACCATTCAGTAGAAATATGTATATACACTATATATGTATATATATACTTAATTCTCACAGGATATGATGATGTTTACTGGAATAGGTTGACCAAAAACTATGAAAAACACTGGGAACTGAGTGAACCATCTAATTTCCCAGTTACTCAAACAACAAACACAATATTTTGGATGCAGTAATATGGTTATAAGAGTGCTTTAAAAACAAAGAGAAAATTGGAAGTCATGTAATTGCAGGGCCTTTGTGCTCAGGCTAAGGCCTGCACACCCATTTTAATCTCTGAAAAGCCACACAGTGGTCAGACTTTGACAAAGCAATCTACAAATTCAAACTGACTCCTACTATGCTGCTTGTCTCCAGAGATACAGTCTGTCCAATCTTTTTATGTTTTTGCTTATCCTCACTAATGCAATTTAATGCATTTTTATCATTTCATCACCGTCCCATCAGTACCTATATGCTTAGAGTTTGCCCTCCTAGTTCTTAATATATCCCTTTAAGCTTTTTTTTTTTCAGCGCAATGTTTTCCCTTACACTTATTTATAGGATGCATGTGATGATGTTGACATACACATGTTCACTCATTCTTCTGTTTGCTCTATAGGTGAGTTTCTCTGTGCTGGAATGTGCATGTGAATGTTATGTTAGTACGGCAGTCATTTCATTTCAGATGAGATGAAGTTGCTGGACAGTCAAACTGGTGAACATCAGCAGTTAGCCTTCAGATCAATACAACAGACATTCATCAATGATGAAGCAGTTCAACGTAGCTATTGTGAGTGGTGGCGCACTTTCAAACAGCTGTTTTTAACGTCTCCTCTGTTTACACAGCTTGCAGAGCTGTCTCTATACCGGAATTCAGGCTACAGCCAGCCTACTTTCAAGATCCCAAGTGATTTGCCCTCTTTCTTCCCAAAGCTATGCAGGTACACACCGCTCCAACTACACATTACGTAATAAACAGTAATACATAATGAGCGTAGCATATGACCGCATTCCACTGCCTCAGGCAGAAACCCAAGGGAGGGACTTCAATTTATGAGGAAAGATGTTTTCTTATTTCTGCTCCATCGTTTCTTGTGATTGAGTGCTCTGTTTTTACAAGATAATACGATTCACTATATGCACTTGGACTATTAACTGGAGCTGAACTGGTATTTTATCTGGATGTTCACTGGAATGAGGAGAGAGCTGAGCACATGGTGCCCAACACAGGTCATACTGGTTATCTAGGGGCAGAGGTGGAAAGTGACTAGTCAAAATGTTAATAGTTATTAACTTACGTAAGATTATGTAGATTACTGCTTCTTTTCTGCTACTTTACTAATGTGGTATGATCTGGATCTGGATTCAATAATCACAATCCATTGGCAACTGACAAAGGTAAACTATGCAGCTTGTTGTTACTTGAGAGTGACATAGTAAACCACAAGTTCTGTTCAACATCATGAAAGGATGAACACATTAAAATTGTTGTTTGCCTCCTGCCTCTCAGTCGGGGACCAGAAAGTTGATTTTAACAGCAAATTGTTTTCTATGTTTTCGGATCACTGTGCAACAATGGCATGACTCTTTATTTCCACGCTGATTCTGCTTTTTTGTTACTATTACACAAGATACAGTATTTGTGTGCAGTTCAGAGGTGTCTAGGTCAGGAGTTGACTAATTGAGTGATAGTCATTTTCCAGGTTATTTTCACATCTTGGCAGTACTGATTCTATTTTATTTGGTTTAGTTTTTAGCAAAGCCTGGGGATTAAAAGTGGAGCTATAGGAGCGCTAACCATCACAACTAAATCTTCAGGTGACTACTTGAGTTGTACTCTCAACAACCAATTTAGGAGGGTGTGGCAATGAAGGATCCTGATGAATTTCAATCCAGAATATAATCTTTGGTCAGAAAATGTAATCTCCTACATCAAGGACTGTCTCGGGTTACTAGAATACAGGTTAATCTTTGCTATGCTTGGTTATCTTGGTATGAGGGTCTATCCATGGTGCTGAAGAAGCTCCAGGTGTCTCAGAGCAAACAGGTCAGGGTCATGTTAGGACTTGACCTCATGGATCATGTTGGTAGGAGTCGGTTTGAGGAGTTTAGCTGCTTAGCTGATGACAATTTTAGATCAGTGTAGCCAAAATTAGGCTTAACATGGTCCACAGGATTGTCAGCAGTAGAGCGCCCCTCTGCCTGACCCAATGATTCACTCAAACTGTCACAACCGCAATACCAGATTCAGTCTTTCAAAACTGCACCCAGAACTGATTTGTTACTGGACCAAGGGAATTGAATATATGACACTAAACAGAGCCTGAATGCCATCAGCTTTAAGGAAGAGGTTTGTAATTGACTAATTGGTTAGTATTTGTGTAATTGTGTTTTGGAATGAACTGAAAATACATCATAAGAAGGGCTGAGTACCGAGAACCGGTTCCAAAGTGCCCAGCAGTCCCTCAGGATCAATAAGCTCCTGTACTATCGATTCCTCTGCTGCTCAGCTGGATGACGTTTGTTCCAACAGCTGTGCAACAGACTTTTGGGCCATTTAACAAATACTCATTCCCTATGTTAGGACACTCCAATAAGGTGTGTATGTAGGCTGTATGTAGTCTTTTCTCCCACGCAATTTATCTAATAGGGATCGATAAGGGAATCGATGTAGAACTGAATTGGTCAAATCCTCGCGATACCCAGCCCTGTTTGTTAACGTTCTACAAGGACTTATTAGAATTATTATGGAAATAATAATTTTGAGATGCAATTAAGTTTTTAAAATGTGTTTTTAAGATTGTCTGTAAACCTTTTTTCTTTGGCTGTCCCAATGCAAGGCCATGCTTTCTATCACCTCTCAATATCACTATTAAACTACTCCTCTGCTTGTTTGTATGTCAGGTCTAGGTCTATCACCTCTCAATATCACTATTAAACTACTCCTCTGCTTGTTTGTATGTCAGGTCTAGGCCTATCACCTCTCAATATCACTATTAAACTACTCCTCTGCTTGTTTGTATGTCAGGTCTAGGCCTATCACCTCTCAATATCACTATTAAAACTACTCCTCTGCTTGTTTGTATGTCTGGTCTAGGCCAAGTCAAACACATCAGAGTGTTTGTGATTCCATGCCATCTTAGTAAATCCCCCTCTCTCTCTCTCAAAGTTGCATAAATAACTAAGCCAAGTTTAAGAAACGCCAACTTTGAGATTCTGTCAATGAAAGTGCTTAAATCAGATTTTCCTTTACAGCCGACTGTGCAGCAGGATGGTGTGGTTTCTCCCTCGTCCTCCAGATGGAATCCAATGGTAAAGAGAAACCTTTGAATAAGTCAGCTTCTGTATACATACCACAGCTCAGCCAGCTCACAAGCAAGAAAAAAAAGACCCCAATTTAAATAGCCGGACAAGCCGGTCACTGTTGCGATTCTCGTTAGTTGAACAGCAACAAGCACTGTTTTGTAAAAGGTCAAATAAGCGGGAGACTCTCCACATGGCCTCTGAAAAGGACTAAATTCAAAACGGCTTTGGGGCATTTCACAATGAAGAGATAATTCCGTTTTAATTATCCCACTTCCCCTTATAATTTAAAAAAAAAAAAAAAAAATTATCCACATTTCCTGTGTCGGAAATATATAAACCAACTAATTGAGTTGTGTATTGTATATAAGTATATGTTAGGCTATATTAATTCAATCAATCATTGACTCACCGACGTCTGCGTTGCAGAACGCCTGCTGCGGATGCGCAGGGGAGCAGCTGCAGGCTTCTGCTATCTCTTCCACTCGCCACAGGAACAGGATGGCCAAGGTGACAAAACAACTGCTCACCGTCCAAGACATCTTACAAAACTCTGCTGTTGTAATGTGGATGAACTAAAACAAGAATAAAAAAAACGGAGAATGTGCAGTCCGGCAAAGCCTAAAAGATATGCACCAAAAATGTCCTCAGTTGGTCAAATGAATAAAAGATGGTCCACTTGTCAAAGACGCTCAACGAATGTGTTGATTCCTGGTGAAGACTGACCCAGACAGACAGACACCACCTCCAGATCTGCTTTCCACTACCGTCAGGAGCAGTCCTGTTTTTATTATTGCAGGCTGGCAGTGAGCTCCTCCCCTGTTGTGGGCTCAGCCAGTAAGCTGAGCACTCTGTAGGTCAGGGGCTCCCAAACTTTTACACCCCCCCCTCCCAAAAAGAAAACATTATCTCACATTATCTAATAATGCCTCATTTTACTTGGGGATCCCCTGAAACCCTTTGGCAACCCCTGCTTACTGTAAATGACACCTCACATCAGTACACTGACACATCATTTTATTATTATAAGAATCAAAAGAGCATCATGGCAATAAGGCAAGAGCGCACATGCCAGCATAGCTATTATATCTAAAGGAAAATCACTGTATCATTCCTGTTATTTTCCTATGGGGACTTGAGTTCATGAGTTTATTGTCACCTTATCATACCATACTTTTTTTTTTACATACTTTTTTTGATCTCCTATGGTATCACTTTAATATAATATCCATATATGGACTTAAAGGAATAATAGTTTTGTTGAAATACAGTTTTGTTGTGATATTTGTATTATGCCTTTTTATTTATTGTAGTATTGATGTTTTTTGTAAGGCATTTTGTTGTTGTTGCTATTGTTTTGTTTTGTTTTACCATGTGATTATTTTTTACCTTCAACACAGCGTTACTAATAAATACTGACACGTGTTCTTCTGACTTCTGACTTCTCCTGACTCCATGTCCTCTTTGCGCAGGCTTTACAAGTTCAAGTGATTTTCAGTGGAGTCGTTCCCAGCACAAACAGTGCAATTCGGTTCCCTGTGATGTTAATTCAGTGAGAGCATTTAGGCTCGCAAAGCTATGCAAGCACAATTTCAGTAGCTATTAAAGACACCGCAACACATGAAAATGCCAAAGGAGAAGGAAGCAGAGAGAGAAGGAGTGGGGGAGTGTAGAGAAGTGACATCATCCTTTAAAACTTAATAGATTCAATCTGGTGGCGATTCCCCGAGCGAGAGCTACCCAAACCCTCCTCTCGTCTCTGGAAGAAACAATATGCTATAGTCAAATTCTCTAGTTTCTCATCCCTTACTCATGCACAGAAATGGAAAGCTCTTTTGTTAGAAAGTTCAGCACTGCAACATCACCTCAGGAAACGGAGGATCTCTAGAGGTTGTGTTCATGGCCTCCCTTGTTGTTTCTGGCTCAGAAGGAGAGATCACAGTGAGGGCATGGTGTTTGTAACGATTAGGGCTGATGATGAATAATGAAGAGGACGGAGGAGAGAGGACTGTATCTGCTGTGGTTGCCTTGCTCCCTGACATCATATTTGGCTACCGGCTGTCGGTCTTCTGGGCTCTCCAGCAAATATTTCCACTCTTTTCCATAGTTTAGCATTTTTGCTTGGTTGCTTTTCCACAGGTCTCTGCTACTTGATGTCTGTATAAAGAGAGGCAGCGAGGGGGTAAGAGGAGAGAGGCAAATAGGACCCTCTAATGCCCTCACTCTAATGACTAACGTCCACAGCTTGTTTTCATAGGAGGCGGATTTGGTCTTTTATGGTCTTCTACAGTTATTTGGTCATTTACCTTAAGACATATTACATTACATTACAGTCATTTAGCAGACGCTTTTATCCAAGCGACTTACAGTAAGTGCATTCAACATAGGTAGGCAAGAGAACTACTAGTTACCAGAAATCATAAGTGCATTTCCTTCCTAAACAAGCATCTAAGAGCAGAACCAGTGCTGAGGTAAAAGTGCAATAAGTTATCTACTTTTTATTTAAACAAATGAGACAAATAAGTGAAGCATATAAACAAGAGCTAAGACAAGTACAGTAAGTGAGCAAGTGCTAAGAGGAAGGGTCACGGTAGTGTTTCTCGAAGAGGTGGGGTTTCAGGGAGGTGGACTACGTATTAGGCCATCAGATAGATAAGGAAAATTCCCAAAATGAAAGCCAGTATGACTCATAAGCGGTGTTGAAGTTACTGGACACAAAGGACGTGATAGGGACGACAGCCTAGCCGTTGGGCGTGGAAGTTTGGGGGCAGAAGTGAAGACAGACGAAAGGAAGTGACACATCCGAGATCAAATGTGTAGAAATATGCTTTCGTCTCCGTTCCGCCGTGTGCCAAAGCCATCAGGCGAACAGCAGACGCCTATTTCTGGGCAAAGCCTGTCGGCCCCTGTCCAAACACTCGGCTTCCTTTGAGATCCCGACTGATGTGGTGGGCTCTTGCTCCGATCGCAGCCGTGTCCCCATGCAGCTCCTGGGCGGTAGTCCGATCCACACACACTGCAAGTCCATCTCCCACCTCGACTGCAGGGCTTTTGGGTGAACCTCTTATTATGGTAAAGAATATCAAGAATTCTGCAAAGGACATGTTGACAAGGTGACCAGTCTGGGTTTAGATGGCTATTCCACAAACTGCACTGTCTTGCCTTTTATTCACCAATTTAGATCTGGATTATACGGTTTTCATTTGTAGAAAGGAGGTGTGTTTGTCAAAGAAGTGCAATGTAAGCAGCTCCCCTGTGTACATTATACACTACAAACGCCCAGAGGGGCTTACAGTAGGAATAGTCGAGCCTCCATACCCGAAATTACAGACTTGCAAGGCCAGGAATACTCACAAAAGGAAGTGCCCGGCAAGACAGAAAAAAGGGTCTCATTGTGGGAACTGGTGGGTGCTGTGGCAGTGACCCACATCCTCTGACTCCAACGCCCTCTCCCCTGTTGCACACTCACGTCCCACGTGGGGATGGAAAGAATGGCCCAGTCGTGACCCGACCGCCACCTTGCCCTCCACCTTCCATTCCCTGCTGCCGGGCCTCTCCCTCCTCCTCCGCACCGTCTTTGGGTTTTTTCATCCATTGATGTGAGCGAGCCTCAGCCCACGGACAATTCCCCCTGTGATTTTCCGTTTCAGCAGCAAAGCTATTCCTTCTTCTTTTTTTTATCGGTGATGATCTGAGACAGTGAATCAGTGTAACGATTTCTCTTCGGGGACAATGAGGAAGACGGAAACATCTGCTGGGAAAAGTGGTCAACGTTGCCCACGGCATGTTAGTCACTGTGATTCTGGTTAATGTCCAGAGCCATTCTCAATGAACTGAACTGGTTTCACTTACTTGTCTTAGCTCTTGCTTATATGCGTCACTTATTTGTCTCATTTGTTTAAATAATAAGTAGGTAGCTTATTGCACTTTTACCTTAGCACTGGTTCTCCTCTTAGATGCTTGTTTAGGAAGGAAATCCACTTGATTTCTGATTTCTCGTGACTAGTTCTCGTGCTTATTGTAAGTCACTTTGGATAAAAGCATCTGCTGCAATGTAATGTAATGGAAGCTATGACTAAAACTTGGGTGTTCACGGGACTTTCACTTTTACGAAACAGAACCATACTACTCTAGTAAACGAGTGCACACTCATTTCCTCTTGACATGAGCATGACTAGGATGTCTGGAGCAACACTTGACATTGTGCGCAATATAAAAAGCAGGATAAAGGCACATAAAACTAATTTCACGGAATTTCAATGAGTTGGTGCGTAGAATGACGCAATGGTGAAAATATGGTGAACAGGTCATACACAGTGCAATGTTAAAGCATTACAAAATACCTGAACTGGAAATGAGTATACATTCCTTTACGTCACTATACACAGCCTGTCACGAGATTGTTAATGGTTCATACTTACACCACTCTCCCCTCAGTGACTTCCACCATCACTCTCACACAAACTCTCACACACACTCTCACTCTCATCTTAGTAAAACATCAATCATCTCTTATCTTGTCTTGTTTGTGTATAGCACAAAGGTTTAGTTTGGGTATTTTAGGCCTGTTTTTAAGCCTGTTCAGCACTTTGGTCGCCTGTGGTTGTTTTAAATGTGCTATATAAATAAATTTGACTTGACTTGACTTGACTATGGCGCCCACAGAATTCAGAATGAGTCACTCTGTGTCATGTGATTGCTGCGTTTCACCCACCTGTCCAGGCATGTTGGTTTGTATGTTGGCTGCGTAAACACCATACTTTCTGGAACATTCCATGATTCATGGAGAAAGGCGCTAACGGATCCACAATTAAAATGGTGGCAAAACTGCATCACCGCTGTAAACCTTTCCATCTACCTACCTACCTAAACATTTAGTTCATTGAGTTGAATTACTTGCAGTAATTTTCAATGCTTAATTTAATAATTAATCGGTGCTTAATTTCACATCACTAGTAATGATATATGTGCTCAAACCCTTTTCCCTCAGTGAGCTGGACAGCATCGACATGGCTGCCATTTTTTACTTTGAGCACCAGTGTTCATATCAGTCAGGACTGCTTGCATTTGGACTGGACTAAACCTTTGGATAGAGTACACTTTGGTCCTCCCAGTACCAGTACTCCCAGTTCCCCTTGACTACCGAGCGATGCTCTATATTAGTCTGAAGATGAACTTAACTTTCATCTCTATTTACCAGTTGCCCCTTTGAGGGTCAAATTGAGTCTTTTACAAGAAAAGTTCAAACAGATGGAGCCAAAGTGTGGCAAAGGAGGTTTATTCCAGTTTATTAATTTGCCGTTATTAAAGAGACATGAAATACAGCACATTTAACAGATGCTTTTGTAGCTAATCACCAGAATTATATGAGAAAGTAATTCACACAAACAATACTGCAAGTATTAAGCTCCACATCTGTTGAATAATGACATGAATACTGATTGATGGGAGAATAGCATGCAGGCAGCCTTGTAACATCTAAGGCACTGCTGTTGGATCAGATATAGACCGGTCTCACAACAAAGTGGTAGATGAACTGGTCATTAGGACAGGGATAGTGTAGAGCCTGGCTGCTATTTGAGATGTACGCCATGTTGTCCTTGAATTCCAGAACCTCACAGATGTACTTGCCTTGGCACATCAGCAGGAGCCGGGTACTAAAGCGAACGCTGCTCTGGTACGGGCTGAGGCTGTTTTGGGTAGTCAGTCTTGCAGCGGGGAAGGACTCACACCTCACACCTCTGTTTGAACATTCATGTCGCTCCTTAAAGACATCTGCCTCCCAGCGGATCATTTTGTCCTTAAAGATCATGCTATTGTGGACAGGTGTGCTGAACGACAGCCTGGCGCTATGATACTGCTGGCCATATTGGTTATGTCTATATTGGTTTCTTGGTGGGGGGGTTGTGGGGCCAATAGCAGCACTCCAGGGCGTGGCTGTGTAGATCCTGGGTTCGTAATCTCTCTCTCCTAAAATCTGAGCTTTTCTTCAGAGTACTGAAGGGTAGAACATTAAATTGGAACGCTTTCAGCATGCTGTGGAGATACAGATTTTGATGAGTGTTGTAGAATGTGGAGTTGAGCTGCAAATCATAAAGCTTCTCAGCAGGGATCATACAGAAACGGATGCGGCTCAACAGGTCGGTCTGACTTTCCATAGTGGTCGAGTTGCCCTTCTCTGAGAGCCACCTCTCCAGAGACAGAAGCACGAAGGACTCATCTGGCACCACCAGGTCTGAGCGAGACAGAAGGACTCCAAGAAGCTCCACAGAGAGACGGCTCCAAGCAGGAGAGCTGGTAAAGTTTTGGTAGTTCCAGGCCAGGTATTGGAGAGAGTTCTCCTCGAGCAACTGATCCCCAGTTTGCACCGAGTACTCGTAGAGCGAGACCTGGGTGTGGAAGGTGACGTCCTCTGGGAGGAGTTTGGTGAAGAGCCGGCCTGTGTCCTCCATCAGCCGCTTCACCCCAAAGTTAGAGGCCATCTGGTGGATGCACTGTGCAGAGGAGAAGGTCACATCCATCTTGCGGGTGTAAAGGTACCTATCAAGAACCAGATTGTTACGACATTTATTTTTAGTGTTTTAAACAGATTTTAGTAACAAGTATCAGAATTTGAGAGGATCTGATTAAAAAACACTTACCTGATGAAGGAGGTGAAGTGTTGTTGACAAGACTGGCTGACATAGATAGAGACATTACTAATCCCCGTTGAGGCATTGAAGCGTGGAAATAGTGAGAGGATAGCTTTGTGCGCACAGATTGTTGTCTCAACTATCTCCAAGGTCCCATCCTCCTGTCTGTTCCCAGTGGGGCTCTGGACCAAGATCTGGAAGTCACAACCATCTCCGCTATCAAACAGTTGGCCAAGTTCCTCAGACAGACCCACACTGTGACCTAGCGTGTGTGTAGTATCATTGATGGTCAAATCCGTGTCTAGAAAGGAGAGGGATTGCATGGGATTAGGAGAATGAACTCTATCAATAGGTCATGGATGCAAGCCTAAAAGAGAGCAATCACAGACTGTGGTAGCTGGGGTGAATGTTTGATGAGCATGGAGAGTACATATGCCCTTTAGTCGGATCACCTCATGTTGTGGTAGAAGTCTAAGATTGCCCAGTTAGTCAACTTAAATCTGCTGTGTGTTCTGTATGAATAGGACTTTGCCTTGTAAGATTTTAGACACATGCCTGTTTCACAAAGAACTCCAGCATCCTCTTTGTGTGTGCAGTCAGTTACTGCCCAGTCTCTGAAACTACAACTGGACAGGGAGTTCTCTGTACCATTACAACTCATATCATCAAGCCAGATGGGTCCAGAGCCTAGGAGGTGAAAAGAAAGGAAATACTTATTAAGTTGTCAAAAAGGACACATTAGACAGTGGGCATTCTTGGTGACTGAACCAAAGAATAATTTCAAAAAAGAATTTCACTGCCCCCTGGTGGGCGACTAGTGGAAGTTGAGAGCACCTTCTCCAAAAGACCCTCCACTCATAGCAGATCTGGCTCCAGGGAAGAGCAGCTGACGACACACCACCTGGGCCTCAGCCAGGTCCCAGCCATCGTCACACACTGTCCCCCACTTCCCATCATGGTAGATCTCCACACGGCCGCTTGAGGAACTCTGGGAGCCTACCAGCCTCACTTCACCATCCCGTACACGTGCCTCAGGCTCTGTATGTAAACACAGAGACAGTTGTATGTAACCACAGAGACAGTTACTCAATCAAGGCCATGCCACCATGGGTTAAGCAAATATTCCAGCTATTTACCTTGAATGAATACAATGTAGTCAATACACATAGATATTCACACACACATTAATTAGTTATTGATTGCTTTCATTTTAACTATACATTTCAAAAACATTTAATTAGGTTTCACACTTGATGACTCACCCAGGGATGGTCTACGGAATAGCTTGAATTTCATAGAGTCAATTCCAGAGACATGAAGAAGCAGCAAAAGCCACAGAGAGTGTGTTACTCCGTGTATCAGCATTTCCAGAGATCAGCCTGCAGGACTCTGACAAACAAAGGCCAAAGGAGGCAATGTGAGAACAGCATTCACCTCACTACCATATTTTTTTACACACAGCATGCATCAGTAAGTTCATTCAATGAAAGGTTATTCTCAATAGCTTTTGCTTTACTGTGCTTTCATGAAGAGGGAAAACAAGTTCATATTCAGGTATTGCATGATTCTACAATTTGGCATTGCATCTATAGTATACTTTTTTTTTACTCTAATCAAGTTGTTCTAATAAAGAAAAAGAAAAGAAGTAAATTGTTGCAAGTAAATCTATTGAAACTGAACTATGACACAATTTTATCTAAATGCTATAGACAATTCTTGAGTGAAAAATAAATGGTACAAAATACAATAATGTGAAATCCTATAATGAAGCCACTTCTCACCTCTTACTAGTAGTCTTCTTTGAGTGTTCTCCCTTTACACACTCCCAGGGAGAGATCACAAACACTTTCACTTCTCCAGCCCTCTTTAGGTTTCGTTTCACAATAAAAGTCAGTTGCACAACTTTGCAGCTGCAGGGCATTCCTGGATGTAGAGCCGTTCCTTTTCCAGGAACATCCACTTATTCGAACGGTTTGTAGAGTACAGGAACGCCCACTATCCAGGAACGGCCACTTCTTTGATTGGTTCATAGAGGACAGGAACGCCCACTCTTCCTTCTCTATTTTGCATCCCTTTTGGACAATTTGTTGCCATCTGGTGGCCATTTTCCACTGAAACAACTTTTCTGCAGATGTATTTCTGTTTATTGACTGTGCAACTATGTTTAATGTATACACAACAGTTTATCCAACAGTTATTTGGATAAACTGACCGCATATTGGGAATCTACATGGTTACTTTCTTGCCTGAAAAAATATTAAAACTTAATAAAGTGACATATTAACAGTCCAGTCAACAGTCATATGTAGCCAGCCTGCCAACGGCCGCACTGCAGATTGGCACGGCCACCAATTACAATTGGTATTTTTGTTGTTGTCATTTTTGCTTTAATGGTTAATCAAAAATTATTAAATATGAATAAATATTGCATATTATTGTGATATCACATCACATTAGGGTTAGTCTTTAAAATACCATTGTAGGCCTAAATTATTCAGTAGTGAAAATGCAGTGATTCAACATTTAGTTTGCTTTTAAATAACAGGCATATGCAAATAGTTAATCAACAATGATGTTCCAGCCACAAATGTATTTGTAATAGTCCAAACCCTCACTGGCTGTGAGACATTTTTATTTAGACATGCATATATCATAAATACCACGTAGCTTTGCCATGTATAAAGGTAACCCCTTTAACTCATTCATTTTCATTACATTTGCAATCATGAAAAATAACTGATTCCTGCTGACAGCTTGAACAATGAAAAGTCCTCCCATCTCTCTTCTCTTTTTGTCAGAAAAGGAATCAGATTCTTTTGTATGCAGATCTCATGATGATGGTACAAAGTGACAACCTGACATTCTTTTAAAAAAGAAAAGAAAAAAAGAAGTAAAATCATATCAGCAACACCAAGGCAAAACAACAACAACAAGGACTTAGAAACAATCCAGATGAATAAAGGTACATTTCAAAGCGCCGAGACACTGGCTCCACAATTATCTGATTTGTGTACAAAGCAGCATACAATATATAACTTGCCAACAAGAGGTTACCCATC
>CABFOP010024450.1:2328-13549 GCA_900683385.1 Anoplogaster cornuta
GTTGTAGAAGAAACTCTCTCCCACCCACACACACGCACACGCACGCACGCACGCACGCACGCACGCACGCACGCACACACACACTGACTGGATTTTTTTTTTAAACTGAAATTTCCACAGCTCATATCAGAATATCAGCTTTCTTTCTTGAACAAGACTCTTCCCTCCTATTGTGATACTGCCCATCCCTGCAGATCCACAAGAGTTATTGACAACTGCAAATGGTGCTGTGAGGTTCTTCTATTTACCCTGTCTGCAGATTAAAATGCTTCCATGGAGGTCTGTGGCAACGCTAGGACATGCTGGAGTAATAATTTGATGTTTGAGTCACGTTGACTGGCAGGTTGAGGGCTATTTTCAGGGTCAACTGTGTCTTTCCCAGTTGCTCAGCGAGGTGAAACGACGTGATTAAGAAAGAACAGCTTACATTAGAGATTAGCCCAACAACAATAGGGATTGTCTGCACCCTCCATCCAGTTCACGTTAGCTGGTGTGGCCCCGCCTTTTAATTTGATCAAGCAATAAATCTCTGCAGATGAAAAGGCCTCAGTGCAGCCAAACCCAAAATCAATTCATTATGGCAAAGGAATCTTTCTTGGCGTTCAGGGACAGCTCTGTGTTTGCTGCTCATGAGAGCAACCAAACGATATCAATGACTTTGTAACGACACCCTTGTTTTCACCCTTCCATTTGAGTGAGGGAAAAGAGGGATTGAAACTAACCAGTGAATGCGATGGCAGTCATTCCTGTAGTCTCTCATCTGGGACATGCCAGGATTAAAGGAGATCTGAAGTGGCACAAAAAGCACAGTAGCACTTCTGATGAACTATGACAATAATTCTGAATTATATAAATATATGACAAGGTCAGTTGCTGGAGGTCCACTAGTGATTAGTTACATTGTTCAGGAAGTAGAGTTTTTAGTTACATGTCACTCTTTCCTGTTTCTTTAAACACTACAGCTTGGCTAGATTTAAATGGCAGTGAAATGGTGACTAAAAAACACAATGTTTTAGGATCATCGTGGTTAACTTCAGTTATTAGCCAGAACTGCTGCACAAGACAGAATTGATGTAATGAGTAAAAGCGGAGACATCAGCAACATCAGCACAAATGAAAAAGCATACCTGTAGATCACGCCTGACGATTGCATCCATGTGTGATAAAAGTCACTGCCCAGACAGTGCATGTACCCATCCCGTGTCAGTCTGCACAGCTCAGTCTCCAACGCATAACTGAACAAGCTTACTGGACCTGAGACTGACAGTTCTCATACAGGACAGAGAAAGGCATTAAAGTGTGTGTGTGTGGTTGTGTGTGTGCTTCTGCACTTAGTGCATAGCATCCTGCCCCACTTCTGTTAGTGTGTGTTTAACTGTTCCATCACACACACACATTCCCAAAATCCATCTCTTAATGGCAGCCAAATCCCCTGGATGGAGATGAAGGGAGATGGGTGGTTGGCCGGATTAGAGGTAAAGCGGCACTCAGATCAGAGCAGCAGAGGCAGGCCGGGAACCGAGACACAAGGAGCACTCAGATTACACACAGCATGGAGATGGACCAAAAGGCAGGACATACAGGAACTTTTCACAAATGCAGATGTGTTGAAATGGATTAGGGGATCAGCAGGCCATTAGTGGCATGATCTGATGGGCAAGAACATAATCAATATAGTTTGTCAATTAGATTAAAACGCAGGTGCTATATATGCCAGATATACTGCACCAACCAGCTGTCTACAGGACTGAACGTTCTTACTCTAGCTTGGTTAACGTTACTTGCATGTCCATAAAACCTTATTTTCAAGTTGACACAAATTATATAATAGGTTTTAATGGGTGTCACTGGCTCTGTGGTTATGAAACCTATTCCACAACCTACCATGTGACCTTTCAGGAGAAAACAGCAACATCTCCCCAAACTGGGCTAAAGACATGTAGCTAGTGATGAGTCATTTCACCACTTCAAAACTGAATTAAGAACCTGTAAAGTGTTAATATTCCCTTCAGTCAAGTTAAAGTTCAGCTGACTATCACAAGGTTCTCTGCACTTAAGAGATTATGAGAAGCAATATAAGCTTAACTGTTGTGTGTGTGTGTGAAAAGAAAAGTCGTTCAACACGACCATCTAAAATGATAAATTGGGTTAGTAAAATAACACAATTGACACAGATGGCTTGCCAAATTAAATCTTTATGGGTTTTTTTTCCCAAAGAACATAACCCTATCCAATTTGCTGCCTATCCACCCTGCGGCCACACAAGGCAATGGGCTGCCTGTAACATTAACGGTCTCCCCCGGACAACTACAGTAAACAAGTCATTAGGAAACATGCTTAAATTTTTCAAATATTTTAGCATTCAAACTCTTTATTTTGGTAAAATCATACAAGAATCGCACAGCTGAGTATTTCCCATGCAGTGCATTAGCATCTAAGCTAGTACAGAAAGCAAAGTCTACATCTAAAGAGCTCTCGGGTTCTCCGTTGGGCATGGCGCAGGTCTGGAGCAGGGCCGTGGACCGGATACAGAGGGCCCACTTGGCCACGAGCAGCGCTACCAGCTGCCGTGGAAGTCAACGTTGCAGAGACGTGCACCACGCGCAGGGAGAACACAAGAGATACCATATATGCAAATGCAACAATATAGAATAACCCACATGTTTGTTTCTTTAAAGATTGCCATGTGCCAGACATTCACTGGAGAAAAATAATTATCAGGTCAAATTAGAGTAAAGAATCAAACACAATGCACACAATTGGAGAATCCGAACACTTCTGCACTGATACACTTAGGAAATTTATTTGCTCTTTTGACAACTTGATTCCAAACCTTGGCATGTTTGTTCAATTCCATTTTTAATTTGTTGGCCAATTGGGAATCTAATAGATTACTGGCCCTGAGGAGGCCTTGAAACAGCTGTGGATATTATTTACTGAATCCAATGCGTCTTAAACATTAAAAAGCTCACACTACCCCGAAATATATAAATTTCACGCATACAGGTGACATTCAACATTCAAGTGCCAGTGTTTTTGTACTGTCTTTTGGTCAAGTTTCTGAAACGTTCAAAGAATCACTTTGAGGCTTACAAAAATAAATATTTGTCAAAAATGCTTAATAAATTACACAAAACTAGCAGCAAAAGTAGAATCTAGAAATCTGTGTGCAAATGGCTAAATTCCCCAACTGCTAAATCCCCTGGTCCCAAATAAATCCTGGTTTAACATTGAGAACCCTTCCCCTTTGTAAACAAGCTGCGTTTTTCACAATCTCCTCACACACAATATTTGGAAGCTTAAGGACACATATCCAAGACATCTATATAAAACTCTAGATGTGCAATAAAATAACTTTTGTAAAACTCGATGGGCACGACGTACAAGGGCCTACACACCTAAATCAAGTAGCACCATTCAATCTCAAGTTCTCAACACTGTCAGTGCATCCGCTTTTAGTTCAATCTCTAAAAAAAAAAAAAAAAGATTTCAAGGCACAACACACCTGAGGAAAAACATGGGAGCATTCAGAGGTTAAATGCCCCATCTCTCCTCCTCTTGTTGGCTGCTCCTCTTTGAGAGGAAAAGCCTGGTCTGGCTTTACTGAGCCAGAGCTTTTATACATATCTGAGCAGATGAACTCCCGGAGGAGTTGACAGTACATATAAGGAAGTGGACACTCCCCCCCATCTTTGGCCACCTCGTTAGAATATGCTGCAATGGAAACCAAAGCCACTGACAACAGTGGTGCACTGAAACCGCGCCCCACGCCCGCCTACCCCTACTACCCTAACCCCCGTGATCGGAGTGCTGCTCTGCCCCGCTCCGTCCTTTGCTGTTTAACTGATAAACCTCAGTGATCATTCTACTGCCTGTCTCTTCAAGATGAACCATGCCTCCAACGCAGCTTGAAAAGAGAAAACGTTTGTAATTAAGTTTAAGCCTGCGAATCAGTTCATTTGTCTTTTCTCCTTGACCAAAAAACAAAACACTTGCAAGCGTAGAATACCGTCTGGGCCTTATGGTTAACGGTAGATCGGTAAACACTAACGCCACGCTATGCCCTCCCGATGTTGTGGTCCTTATGCAGCCATTTTGAACTTCACTTTCAAGATGGCAGGCATTTTTTGTTTTGATACATATTTGTAAAGAAACATTTCGAAAATCAAAAAACTGGCTCAGTTTTTCAATTGTGTGCACACCGCACCAAAAATGTCTCAAGTAAAAATAAACAAACAAAAAACACCGCCCACTTATTGTAGCTAGCACTTGGTAACATACTAGCTGCCGTAACACTGTCAAGTCAATTGAAAAATGTGGAGTAACAAGTTCCAGCATTGATTATTCTTGTTTAAACGTCAGTGAGTGTTGGCACTGAGCTTAATGACTTTTGTGTTTATTAAGATCACAATAGGAATGGCTATTTCAAAGACTACCATGTCCATCAACGGAGCCTGTCCAGGATAGAGTGAGCGAGAAAAGTAATCCAACTCTCTGTCCCTTAGGATATTAGAATACGGTTTCTTCACCGGGATTGGCCCCAGTGGATCGGACAGTATAGTGATGGCTCCATTAGCTGTTTGACTGTAGAAAAGGCTACATGATGTCCCTGCAATAAATTTGAAGTTCAAATGGAATCATGACTCTAGCGAGCCACAACACGCCAGTGTTTGCCAAGGTTTGATTAAGTCCAAGCTTATTATACGTTTCTAATGCTTTTCACCAAATAACAAAACAACAGTGATAACAAATTTAGAGCTCTTGGCGATGTTAATTTGGTGAAATGAGAACATAGACTTCCTGTTTAAATTCAAAAGGCACAGTACATTAACATACAAATGATCCTCAAGTTATTCAATTAGTTTTTTTTCTTTCCACAAAGAAAAAAAAAGTTACTTATGACAATGAAAGTCCGAGGTTGCTATCGGACAACGCATGTCAGCATCCATGCTCACTACGAAGTGTGCGAATCTCTGTGGTCTCCAGTGGATCACGCGTGCTGGTGGGTTTCCTTTGAGTCACGCACTTCCATTTTGTGAGAAGCAAAGGGCAGAGAATCAGGATTGGTAATGTACTGTGTGTCAGTGAAGCTACACAGAAAGGTTGTTATGGTCTGGCTAAAGTTAACATGTGGTTTCTGTGGGGTCGGGTTGGCATGGCAACCTATTCCTATGGTGACTAGTTGCCCCACCAGTCCACGCTGCTGGAGTGGCTGTAGTTTCCTCCGTAGCCATCATTGCTGTAGAAGTTGCCACCAAAGCCACCTAACAGGGAGAGGTAGAGGTCAGCAGACAGCCCAGCCAATAAGATTAAAAACAAAACAAAAAAACAATAATAAATAGTACCCTTTCCTATATTAACTGATTGGTTAGTTCTTTCGCACCAAACGGCAGATACTGCAAATTAGTTCTAAATGAGGAGAGAAGTCTCGATGTGCATTGGGACTTCAGAGCAGACGTCAAGAGAATTTAGTTTAGTTTCTAAAGGAGAATGTGAATACCACATTGTCGGTTTAGATAGGACAAAAACAACAGTTGACATATTTGCTGTCTTACCTCCGCCAAAGCCACGGGTTCCTCCATGACCCCCGGTGCTGCGACCACCGCGGGCACCAGTGAAGCTGTTGGAACCACCAGACGTCTGACGGTAATCTCTGGCTCCGAAACCACCGGAGAACCTACACCAAACAAAGAACGTCACTTAAAACCTCTGCTGCTGTTTGGCTCGGTATCAATGAATATGCCCTTGGATAAAGATCTGCAGATGTGAAGATTATGAGTTGTTGTACATGTATTGGAAGTGCATCTGTTGTGTGTACCTCTTAGAGCGTCCGCGGGTGGTGCTCTTGTGCTGGTGCTCATAGGCCAGGCTCTCAAGCCAGGAGGGAACCTCCTGCTTGGCCTCCACCAGGATGTCCAGCAAATCTTTGGTTATGTTGCTGTTTTTGTCGTTAAAGAACGACGTGGCCAGACCTGCACACATCAACAACAGGGCAGTTTTTAATAGACAATACAATATTACAGGTGAATAATTACTCGAATGCACCGCATCTATTTCTGCTATTGAGTCATAACTGAAAAAACAGGCATGACAGATTGCGTTAAGTTTGTTCTTACCAAGGTTGCCCACACGTCCCGTACGGCCAATACGGTGAACGTACTCCTCAATGTCACTGGGCAGGTCAAAGTTAATCACATGCTTCACATTGGAGATGTCCAGACCTCTGGCAGCCACCTGGAGAAGCAGAGGGAGTTAACATTCATTTAACCCCTTTATGTTGCTTTATTCATAAAGAAAATGTTTTCTACAAACATCGACCAGATACTGATAATTGATCACTTTCCAGCCACCAATCTAATTTCCATATATTCACTTTGTTCTAGTGCTGCGCCAGTATGGGAAAAAGGAGATTTACTCCTGTTGTATCCAATCTGACAGATACCCATTGTAATCCCATTGTAAAAACAAAAATCATCTATGGTCCACACTAGTGGAGATATTAACTGCGCTAGCTGTTAGGCGCCAGAGACGTGTAAAACTGAACACGTATGCAATGCCTTACATGCCAGCGAGATTCAACAGCCAGGGTTTTCTGACAGCCAAGTTACTGAGATTAGAGGGCCAAGAGCATGGAAGCTCAAACTGTCAACAACTGATGGTAATAATTATGCATATTATGATGTTATCATTTGGCACTTTGTAAATAAAGTGATCGTATTTCTATTTGACATCGGTATATCCAGAATGTAAATTTGTATCCATTTTGCAAAATCCCGACAGTTGAAAGGTTAACAAAGCCAGTCTGTACACTCGACTACATACAGCGGTGGCCACCAGGATGGGGCAGCGTCCGGATCGGAACTGGTGAAGAGCTTCTTCTCTGTCTCTCTGGGATCGATCTCCGTGGATGCTGGTGCAGGCATAACCCTCACGGTAGAGGAAGTCTTCAAGAGCATCTGCTCCCTTCTTAGTCTCCACAAACACCAGCGTCAAGGAGTCTTTACCTATGCAGCCAAGAGGGAAAGCAAGACCGAGGGAGTGAGTAGGAGAAAGATGGACTACTAAAGACTGTAGAGGTGACTTTAATATTGAATTTGAAGACAGAGGAGAGATGGGAGTAATGACTGACAAACAGTCGTCGTACTACAAGGCCAGCTGCTGTGAGACCATGAAGAAAAGAATCAAAATGGCAACTGAAAATAGACAGGATTTGCATAAGAAGCTCTGCATTTACTGACAACCATTAACTGTTAGTAGGCAGTTTTAGGTTTTGCCTACAATACTGAAAACTATTGTTGACAAATAGTTACTTAGAATTGACTGTAACCTCAAATAATGTCTTTAAAAACTATTTGCTTAAGTGTTTGGTTATAAGCCACAGATATTTACCATTAATGGCTATCAGAATAAAAGCGTAAGATAAAAGAGGTGGCAGAGGAGGGGGATGAGGTAGGCCATTCAGAGTCGATAGTAAAATCATTCCCTGATAAAGCACTCAGGCCCAAGCCCAAAGAACAACCTCTAGCCTTAGACATCTGGGAGGATTAGATATGTGAAAGCAGTGTGGGATAAACATCTTCTCCATATTCCTTAAACCTACCAAGCCTTCCAGATACAGCTCAGGGGTAATAATCAATCTGAGACTGGCCAAGTTGTCACACCATGTTTTGGTCTGGGGAATGTTGGCATGGCAACACTGAGCACTTTAGGGGACGCCAAGCTAGTTGCCCTGCCCAAGTCTTGTTACCATGGCGATAACAGATAAGACAGTGCTTTAGCAAGGCTGCCGGTGACATCAATTATATGTTTACTTTACCTGTAACCATGGAAACAGCACAAAAGCAGTTTGAATAATACCTATATTGGTGGGAATTGCCACAGGTGTCTCAATATAATATCAATATTTGATTTGACGCCCCTCCACCCTAAAAGTTTTGGTTGTATACTAGCAGATTGGTGCCATTACCAAATCTCACTGATGTCACAGCTATCTGACTCATGAAACCGGGGGATCCGTTTCTATGAGTAACCAACCAATGTGTCCATGTTGAGCCAGTAGACACACAAGTGTTGGTGTTGAAATCTTCCCAGACAATAACGCTGTGCCAAAAAGGTTTCCCTTTTCCAACAGGGTCTAGAGAATACTTCATTTCAATCCTAGATCTGCTGCTTCATTCAGCAGTCTACATAGTAAGGCAAGTGTTACTGCTGGTCCTACAAGCTCATGTCGGAAATGAGGGGAAAAGGGTGGAAAACAACAAAAACAAAACTGAGGCATGTCAGCTGGGGAATAGGGGGGCAGGGATGAACTGTGGGATGTGATGTTTCTGGCTTGTGGGTCAGACTGAAGTACAGTATATACTCATACTTACCGGGCTTCTCTGGGGCATCTGCCACATTTTCCTGAACCTCACTGGGAATGACTAAGATAAAACCAGACCATCTAGTAAACGGAAGGCTGCTCAGTACACAACTTTCACAGCTTTAGATCATCTGCTTTGATAGACCAAATGCGCCCCCCAACCCCACCTAAACATGGCAAATGCTTTGAGCTCATGGTCAACCCTGAACAAGGATATTACACATTTACTTTTATAGTTTCTTTCACTGCAAGGTCCTGTTACAGTCAACACACCTATATTAGCAGGGATGTACCCAGGTCAATATTAGCTTGGCATGGGGCAGACTGGCAAACACAGGGTAATTGGTTAAAGCCCAAACAAACAAACACTGATACATGCGTTGGTGTGTTTCTAACCTGTGGCGTTGAGCAGGTCAAGGAGGAAGGACCTCTTGTCATTGTCCTCCACCCAGACCACCTTCTGGGTGATGTTTTCCGAAGTGGAGCCGACGCGCCCCACAGCAAGGAAAATGTAGTCCTCCAGGAAATCACGAGCCAGGATCTACAAAAACAAGATTAAATAGATGTGTATATAAATGAGTGCATGTGGCTTCCCTTAGAGCTGCCCAGCCATTAAACAAGCGTTGTGACTTCTGCACACTCGTTGGCTGTCAATGTGTACCTGGATCTCCTTGGGGAAGGTGGCGCTGAACATCATGGTCTGGCGGATGCCTTTAGGCGGCATTGTATCCTGCTCCACGATCCGTCTTATCTGTGGCTCAAAGCCCATGTCTAACATACGGTCAGCCTCATCCAGTACCAGGTAGCTACAGGGACACAGCACACAAATACACCATACCTTAAAAAAATCTGCACAAGCAATTGTAATCAAAAGCACTCACTGTTCCAATCCCACTGTCTTAAAGGCATCACTGTGATGTACTGACTTGCAGTAGTCCAGACCAATCTTGCCCCTCTCCATCATGTCCACCAGACGCCCAGGCGTGGCCACGAGCAGGTGACAGCCTCTCTCCAGCTCCCGGATCTGCTGCCCGATATCAGCGCCGCCGTACACGACGCAGGGACGCACGCGGGAGCGATAGGCAAACTAGGGAATGGGAGGGAGGGTAAACAATCAAGCTTTAAGTGACATACTCAACGCTCAGATGAGCTATGTTGTGTATGACTACAGTGTCTGATTATCACGTTGCTCTGTAGAGGCAGTTGGATATTAGAGCTCACCTTTCTGGCCTCGTCATAGATCTGCAAGGCCAGCTCTCTGGTGGGAGCCAGGATAAGGGAAATTGGGTACTGCTTACGGCGGCCATATTTGCCATTTTCCTGATGATGGAAGGAGAAAAAAAAGTGAGCATGTATGACAAAGAGTAGTGTATAAAACATTTGTCTGATCAGGGTGTGTGTTAAAGTAGGTTGATTATTTTCAGTACATGTCCACTGTTCTTGGCGGCCTGCAGAGCCTCTCCTGGCCCCTCAGTGTAAATCTGACTCAGAACTGGCAGCAGGAAGGCAGCAGTCTTACCAGAGCCTGAAACACAGCACATGCAGTTCATTATTTAGATCTCCTAAAATATAAAGCCAGAGGTGCACACTGTGCCCAAACAACCTTGCTTTATTTCCATCTACAAAGTACAGAGGAATTCACCCAGGATATCGCTTACAAGGCTGTGATGAGAACGAGTGAGCATATAGTCCACATAAAATCTCACTAGCGAATAAGTGCTGGAAATTAAGTGCAAGAGAGGTGTATAAGTACTCACCAGTCTGGGCACAAGCCATCAGGTCTCTCTTGGACTTGATGATGGGGATAGCATACTTCTGAACGGGGGTGGGACGAGTGTAGCGACTCAGGTTAATGTTGGACATGATGATTTCCCCCATGTCCACATCATGGAACTATGAAACATGGAACACATACTGTTAGTATATGACACAAATGTATTACACCCACTGGAAACTAAAGCAACTTTCTGGCTTCACATGTTGATCTGTTTTATTTAACAGCACATAATAAAATGTATGGCTTCAGAATTGAAAAGTGTATGGCCATGATTAATAGCACCCTTTTCTAATACTTAGTGGTAACCTGACACAGGTGAGTTGAATTATACTGCAAATGAGAATCCATTTCCTTTATTTTTTATAGTTTGCAATGTTTGTTGTTGTAAATTGAAAGCTGTTTCAATTTCCTATTATTTGAGAAAATATTGTACATTATCTGCATAAAATGCAATGGTGCCAATAATCTTGTACAGACATGTATAACACTTTCAATCACACCATTAGGAATGAGCAAGAACCTATCTGTGACTTACACTATCAATGTGGGGTGGGCTGTTGGCTCCAGTGGCCTCCACAGGAATGTCGTCATATTTCTCAAAGTTAATCCCAGTGTTACTCGCAGAGAACAGCTCACTAGAACACAAAGTAAGTTTGCAACGGTCAACTGAAGTAGTGAGAAGATTGTGTTTATTTCTGATCAGAATCACTCTTACTGTTCCAGGCGCTCGTTGGGTGGAGTAGGCTTGGACCAGTCCTCTTCATCTCTGGAGTCTTCTACCCAGCGGCTGTTTCCTCCACCACCGAAGCCCCCGCGCTCGTACCTAGGCACGCACATAGGAGTTATGAATGGATCTAGTTCAAATGTTAATTTAAAGTCTGATATTAAGTAATCAAGAGCACAGTATTATCAATTGACCCTTCGCTAAACCACGCCCCTCGACACAGGGTCCGACAACTTCACGGCTGTGCTCCACAGACTCATAGATATAGATATACGTGTCTTCCCACACAACACTGTTCCTGTAAAGCAGGGTAGGGTCATAAAATCATTAAAAAGCAAAAGCAGCATGTCTAAGTTAT